>JABCMJ010002629.1:1018-11840 GCA_014822125.1 Arbutus unedo
AATTAATAAAATTAGTTATATTCAGGTAAATTTACGAACATGAGCTAACTACTCGATTTATTAAATTAAAATATACGGGAGTAAAATATTTTTAGGATACTAAACATTTGAAAGGATTTCAAAAGTATAGTACTCTGATTTAAATTAATGTCTGATGAAATACTTATATTTGAATAGCATCAAAATTTTCTCCTTTTGTACCTAATATAATCAATTCGTCCTCCCATGTCGCCATGTTAAAACCTATAAATATCCATACCCAATACCTAACCTAACTGTAAAGCTACACAAGTCCCTCCCTACCGACGTTTTCCCGTCTCCGTGTTCAAGCATCAACTCGGTACTTGCTCTGATATTCGGAACCCCGAAATTGTTAGTCGAGAGGACGGTGCGGAGCCGTGAGTGCTCTTGTTCACCATTCCGTGCTGGGTTTTAGTTAACAACTTAACACCATGGCATTTTATTGCACCTTCATATTTAATGTCCCCTAAAACCCTAGCCTTTCAATTACTCGTATTTCGCTATCTTCGTCTTTACCGGATTCTGTTTTTTCACAGTCGCAGGACCCAACCAATGTCACCGAAACAAGAGAAAGTACCCATCAATTTAGTCGAGATTGACAATAGCGACGATGAAGACGGTGTCGCTGTGGGAAGGAGTATCATTTCCTCCTCAAATAACAAGCAGACTAGGCCACAAGTTCGGAGTGCTGCAGTGAACCCTCCATCGGCATCGGACAATACGACATTCGAGTCCCATAGTTTCTGGAAAGCGGGGGATTTTGACATCGGTCCGACAAAATTCGCTCCCGCCCAAGGTTGCCTCTGGTTCCATCATATCAGGGTTCACTTTTTGATGTACCTTGCATATATAGACACCCACCCACCCATACATTTTCCTATGCATGCCCATTCACATGTTGCTTTATCAAGAAGTCCTGCAATTGTTTAGGTCAATTGGAACATGCCCGTGTTCATCCCAAGTTTCTGCATTCCAATGCAACTTCTCACAAATGGGCATTTGGAGGTAACTTCTTGCTGAATTTCTTTTCACTCTACTATCATGCAAATAAGTTAAGGAAAACAAGAGAATGATCAAGAAACAAAGTAAGTTATCAAAGCAATGTTAACCATATATCAATTCTTTGATGTAGGTTTGTATTAGATGATATTCGTTTACAAATATTACTTGTGATTTTGTTGCAGCAATCGCTGAGCTCCTGGATAATGCAGTGGATGAGGTAATCATCAAGACTTTTTGTTTATGCATCATGTATGTTGTGCGGGTGCAGTTTTTGTTCCCCATCGAATCATTTCCTGAACTACTGCAATGGCAAATGTTGGAATTTGTTACGCAACAGAATCCACACAGAGGTTAGATAGCGTTCTAGCAAACGAGATTATATTATAAACGGAGACCAGATAGCCTTCTAGCAAACGAGATAACACAAGATAACACATGAGTGCACGAGCAACCGATTCACAAGGAATAAGATTGAAGACTAGTAAAAATAAAAGATTCCACTTAACCTACAAATGGTAATTAACATGCCAAAACAAGTGCACAAAATTAAAGCTTCTTAATCTAAATTATTACTAAAATAGAGTTTCCGTAAATCATAACCCCTAATTTCTTGTGCTACATTAGTTTGTGATTGGACTTACGACGTGAATGGAAGACTTTCATCAAATTTTTCATGAAAAATGATTGTGTAGGTTATTGCTTTGTTTGCATTTAAAAGCTGTGATCCATTTCTTATGATGCCTTGGATCACACAGGACTTGTAACATGGTGAATTGAAATTGGTAGTCCCTAGATTTTCTTCTCTTTTACTGGGACTGGTTGTCATGCAATATTGAATAGGATATGTATGTTTGTAAATTGGGTTTTGCTGATATTTTATCTACTAAGTTGGGAGAGAACAGACCATTAGGTTGTTTGGCAGCTAAATTGAAGTTTAAAATCTAGAATGTCCTGTAATGAGGTTTATACTTGCGCTTCCTTCCTTTGCACAACAGCCAAAAGGTTGACTTGAGTGCAAAAATGGTTCCAATGGATGATGAGTCAAAATATTTATGTTGATTTGGAGTCAAGCTGTCAAGAGAAAGTTTCTAATGTCAGCTGGTTCATGTATTGCATTTGCGTCCAACGTGTTGTATATTTTTATTAAATTAATTTTGAAGTTGCACACAATTCTATCACTTGGGATGGGATATGCATATTGATAACCTAGATGCCCGTGATGTACAACATAGTAGAACATAAATAAAAAGCAACCAAAGTGTTGAACCTAATATCATAAAATAAGACTTGATTGAGATTTAATAGTTGTGGTTTCAGTTGTTCCGCCTGCCAATTTCTAACTTACACCACTTCAGTATTGTTTACCTATTTTTGGGACTCGATAATAGTGTTTGGGTACTTAATAGGGTGAAAGAAGGTTGTTTTGTGGTTGAGTTCCGCACAATAGTGCATTAATTCCTCCCTTAGTTTCCTCTAGTAAGATATTATCATCTACAAACAACATTTAAAATGAAAGAGAAGAAAACTGGCAAATCTGTTGGCCTAAAATATAGAATAGGTGTACTATAGCAACACGAAATGGGCAGTCTCAATGTCTGGCACAATATACAGCCCCATAAAGTTCTCTGAACCAAATAAAATGTCAAGAAGAAAAGTTAAAGCTTTGTATGTCAAGCATGCCAACCAGTTCAGGCCTTATACAAAGTGTGAAATCAAAACAAATTGAAAATAAGCCTTTCCTTTCTACTAGGTTTCGTTAATTGCAATACTCCTCTTGCAGCCCAAATCATGCCTTACAGCCTCAAAATTTTCATTGCTGCTGACCAACTGGACCACACAAAAAACCTCCTTTGGTTTGATACTAGCCGTAATACATATTTCATTAATGGCGCCCATGTCTTGCCTTCCCCGATCACCTTCTCCAATTCCAACTTGCCCCTGCAATCCACATGACAGTTCTGGCAATACAAGAATGGCAAACCTTTGGTTCTCCAAGACCCCGCTCTAATCCTAAATAGAGCTTGAATTTCTTTCTCTGAGGGCTCACATTAGAATCCTAAACAACTTGAAGTGGTGCTTGTGCTTGAGGATTTGAGTCCTCTTTCTCAAAACTCTGCCTCCCCAACGGTTGTGGAAAGTGTCTCGTACTCTTTGTTGATAGCCTCCATTCACTAGACATGTGAACAACAGTAGAATGTAAGGTACTTTCAATTGATATGACATCATTGAAAACCCTGTGAGTCCCCACCCTTTTGTTATGTGTTCAAGATTCCAAATTTTTTTTATAATTTGGACACATGTTGGTGTGTCTGACACGTGTCTATGTGTTCACAGCTCATGGATGTATCACTTAGAATTTCGGAGTTGTCCTTGGGAGGTATATTGGTTAGAAGAAATGCTTGTGCACGTGGATGTGTGTGGGCCAAGTCAGTGAGTCAAAGTCAAAGGTTGATGTTCCAGTTCAGCGAGGCAAACGGTCAAGATTCCAAGTTAGCGAGTCAAACGGTCAAGATTCCAAGTTAGTTGACCATTCCCCTGCCACGTGGAGAAGGCCTAGGTTGCAAGGTCTAAATGTACCGAGGTTAAGGCGCACAGAGCGAAGAATGCGCCAGAGGTCAGTACTATTCAGAGTATGATATAAATATTGGGAGGGGGGGGAGGTTGTTTTCGATAGTGCAGAAATAAGCAAGGACCCCAGATTGAAAGATGGACAGCCAACCACACTCTTGCTCTAGGCGAGATGGGAGGACCTGAGGGGCCCAGTGAGGCCGAGGATGACATGTGCAAAGCCAAGGAAATGAATTTTGAACTTGACTAACGACAATGGAAGGGGATCTAGGAGACCGATGGCTTCAAAAGGAGAAGGGGTCCTCGCGAGGTTGACCTCGACTGTGAGATCGTTACAGACCCTGCAACATTGTGGTTGGATAGTTGGGGAAGGGGCACATGTCGAAACGTTATTGGGACATATGATACCAAAGTACAAACTTAGTACGCCTATAAATAACATACACTCTTGTCAAGTCAACGCATCTATGGGGAGGACAAGACTATTGCCTAAGAAAAAATATACTTAAAAGGAAAAAGGCCTATCACGTAAGAAGTACCCTCTATTTCCCTACACACAAGCATATGGTAGGATCGAGAGACTTGCCATTTCTCTTCCCTACTATTTGCCTTCTCCTTTACCTTTCCAGATCACTTACCTTCTTATTCTAACTATTGTTCACAGTTCTTACCCTTCTAGCCATATTTCTGGGAATATTCCTCCCAACTAGAACCATATCCTATATTTTGGTGACTCTGCTAGGGAGGCAGTTTAGCGGATGGTCAGATTAAGGGGTGGTCTGCTTGTCCAAATGGCTAGTGAAGAAAATGAGCAGCAAGACTCTTCGGGCCATGGACAGAACAAAGATTCCACCACCATAGACCGCAGCTTTACAACCCTTAATCCCCTGTAATCGATATAGGATACCCAGAAACATTTGGTCACTAATCTACACACTGACCGAGGTTGTTCTCTCAGTTATCCCACGAGCTGTCTCTAATCAACAGGAGACCCCGAACAAATCCATGTTGAGGAAACTGCTGTAACACAGAGCCATGACCCAATTGCCAACAATAGCCCCTATCCTAGTTTATATACGTCATAATGGAACAGGTTTGATAGACTGGATACACGGTCATATCGAGAAACGAGTTCCTTCCTCATAAACAGGACTCAAGAGTGTGTCACCGCGGATGATGTTCAAGCTCTCTTTCGACAAAGAATGAACCAAAACGATTTTATTCTCCTTACCCAACCCAGACATACAACCCACTTGCCTTTTGACATTTCTCTCTCTCCCATACCCAGAGGGCTACCGACCATCTAACTTTGTCAAATTCGATGGCAAACAAGGCAATGCCAAGAACATGTCGTTTGTTTCCTTGAGATCCTAGGACCGTACGGTTTTGACTATAAACTCTGCCTTCAAGAATTTTCAAAGTCCTTAACCGATCGAGCTTATACTTGGCATATCAACCTGACCCCGTCTTTGGTCTTGACCTGGGAAGACACAGTGAACAAGTTCTCTAAATTCTTTCACATACAGGAGAAGGTTACCACTTTGTTTCTTGTGAGAGAGTCAAAGTTATAATGAAGATATTTTGGATTTCACGAACTGGTTCCATGACTGAGCTGTGGATTTGTGTTGAACGAATCATTCGCCCGTAACATGTAACTTGATCAACATCATCCTTCCCACCTTCTTGGCGCTATATGAAGCAGCCCACAATCTTCACGCAACTGTCAAACTCCCCACTCGCAACAACTGTCGATCACCGCGGATGCAATCCGTCTAGGTTGCGACTTCCACGTCAGGATCGCACAAGTTGCAAGGGGAGTGCTCTGGAGGATCAAGGAAAAAAGAAAGAAATGAATGATGGTAGACTACCCTTGCAACGTAGAAGAGGTGAAGGCATTGGTAAAGGAATGGGTAGCTGAAGCAGAGCTACAACTACCTCACATTGACCCTATTGCTTATGCCACAGATAACACCCAACAAGTGATTGTTGGACAAGAAGGATTTTTAAACGAAAATAAGCCTCGAAGGAGCTGAAGATAGGAGATGTTGGACAGAGAGACGTCCACGAGAGGCCTTATCTCAAGCAATGAGAAAAGGGAAAGATGGTTAACATGGTGGCATGTTACGGATTCTACGCTGAAGGAGAAGTGCTTGGGGATGAAGAAGTCTTTATGGTCTTCCACTATGACCACCTTGAAGAACTAGCCCACTGTGAATCTCCAATAGTAGCCTCAGACCTCAATACCGTGGTGAAGATCCTTCAAAACTCCATGACGTTCAGAGCCTTCTTTGACAGATTAGGCGTCGACACCGCCTTGAGGATGGATATTACTAAGGCTGTGATGGACATCTCCGAGATACACCAGGAAGCTTGCATGGCCGCGAACGACTCGGCGCCGTGGATTGTCCTGGAGGGGGCTAACAGCTTCTCCGACGTCGACAAGAGGGTGACTTTCTTTCATAACCGTCCCCTCTGCATAACGGCTTACATCAACAATGTACAACCGCGGTGAGCCTTCTTTCATGGTGGGGCATCCATCAATATCATGCCTCTTACGACCACTAAGAAAATAGAAATCCCCGAAAGCCACATGATAAAGACACCTATTACCATTACTGGTTCTGGGTGGACAAGAGAGAATCTCTCGGGTATGTGGTGGTAGATTTTGCTCTGGTAGACATCCAAGCGGCCACGAAGTTCCAAATCATCGATGCACCAACAAATTATCACATAATCCTGGGGAGGATGTGGATGCACCAGTACATGACAGTCCCGCCGAGCTATCACTAGTGTCTAAAGGGGATTTCGGCCAGAAAGAACGTTACAGTGGGGCCCTCAGAGAAGCCGTTCAAGGTACACAAGGCCTATCTCTCAGAAGCAGTCTTCTTCTCCGAGCTGGAAGAAAAACCCGTCGGTACCTTGGGGAGGCAAAAAGGAGTGAAAATCCCAAAGTGGGAAAACATGATGGATGATCATGTGAGGGTGAAGTAACGACCAAAAGAACCTCAGGAATTCATTCTCTGGGAAGGATAAGAATATTCCCTTGGAAGAATAAGAGTACGAACCTACTGCGCCTATAAATAACAAACCCTTTCAAATCTTCAAATCAATGTAGTGATTGATTATTTATTTTTCTGGGGAGGACAAGACTTTTACCTGAGAAAGATTACTCTTAAAGGCAAAAGACCTATCATCTGAGAAGTACCTCTATTTCCCTACACACATGCATACTGTGGGACCGAGAGTGTCATTTTTCTTCCCACTGATTGCCTTCTCTTTCACCCTTCCAGATCAATCCCTTTCCTATCCTGACTACTGTCCAAAGTTACCTCTCCAACAGTATTCGTGAGAATATTCGCCCCGGCTAGAACCATATCCTACAATGTGCATCTTTTTCCTTTTTTTTTCTCTTCATTTCCTTTATGTCTATCTCATCCTATTCATATATTTCTTGGTTAAATATTAAAAGGTACTTTCCATTGTACTCAACTTTCTCCATGAACGCTTCTCAGTTATCCTTGTTACCTACATTTGCTGTGTACTAAAAGTAATGTTTAGTTGATTGAAAGGTATTGCCAGTGGATTATTTCAAATTGTAGATAAATTGACGCTATTTTTGTTTTTATCTGCGTGATTGCACCTGTCTGTTCCTCAGATTTGCCACGGTGCGACTTTTGTGAAAGTTGATAGAATTTACAATGTGAAGGATAACTCTCCTGCTTTACTTTTCCAAGGTTCGATTTTCGTAAGTTTACTTCCATTATTGTGATAATGGTATGTTGTTTGGAGCATTAGTTTCTATACTTTATGCAGATGATGGGGGTGGAATGGATACTGAATGCATTCGGAAATGCATGAGCTTGGGTTACTCAAAGAAAGCGAACACCACAATCGGACAATGTAACTATCATAAGCTTTTCAGCTTTAATGGAAAATATGTTATTTCATTGTCACCAAGTTGTAGTTATCTTCCCTGCTTCTTGTCCTATATCCTATTTGTTAAAGTTTACGCAAACCTTGTTTGCAAATTTGCAATAATATGGGAAGAGCGCATTGTCTGACAGATTGATGTGAATATTAGTATGAATCAAGAGGAATTCAACAACTCTTGTAAGATCTGAGATTGCCACTATGGCTAAGGAGGGAACAGTATGTGTAGATCAATAAACTGGTTTGTCTTGAGGAGATCTACTTTTATCTAATAGTACTATACTTCGTCGTGGCCACTGGAGCTATTTTATTTATTTGCACCTCTGATTTCCTAGGTAGGCTTTGTTTCCAGCCATGGGTAATGATATGTGAATTGCGAAGACAAAAACAAACCACACCTAATGTAATCCAAATTAATGGGTTTTGGGAGGTGATAGATTTGGTGTAGACCAGCCTTTGGCTTTATATGCACAAACCCATAATGTCAGGTTAATAGGACATGTTTTGACCACTTAACCTCTGCCACCTTGTTGTAAACTTCCAGGATATGTTTAGGAAAATGGGGCAGTAAGCGAATGGAAAATCCCAGTTAATGAACAGTTCCATTGGTTAGGTCAAATGAGGAAGTAGTGTATGAGCCAGATCAATGTTTGATTTTATTATTTAGCTTCAGATAGAATGATGTGATTGCAAATGCAAAGGGAATGTACTAATGAGTTTATATGCACAACTCTAGGATATTGGCAAAAATTCAAATACAGTTCCCCCCCCCCACCAAACCAAAAAAAAAACTCTAGGTTATTGGCAAGTGTCCTTTTGTGTATACATCTCACTAATTTTTGTTTAGCCCTGGTAGAAGTTAAACTTACATTAAACTGTCAGTTTAGTTTTTTTGAAAGACTTCTCTCTGTGCCACTCCTATCTCCTTGTATATTGTGTTTCTTGAGATCTAAAGGGCATGTTTCTTTCTAGATGGTAATGGATTCAAGACAAGTACCATGAGACTGGGTGCAGACGTGATCGTTTTCAGTCGTGCATCTAATAGAGGGTATTTTTTGAATTTATTTTGTTGTACCTTTGTTTCCAATTTCTACGTTATATTTGTTCGCATAGCAATTTGTCTTCTCTTTGAGGTTGGGTTCAATTTATTGTTATATATTTTTTGTTATTTCTATTGGTACTTTTCTTATCTCCAGGTTATAAGTTTGTAGAAATTAAGGAAATTCTCTTTGAAGGGACTGGAAGTTCAGCCATTATTTCTTTGGCATGCCTCTCCTTAATTTGGATCTTGTAGGGGTAAAGGCTCAAATTTTATGTATATGTTAATTTCACACATGACTAACCCTGACTGTCTTACATAATTTTCCCTTTGTCATGCCATCCCTATTCATGGAGGTGACCATTTTGGTGATGAGCCTTCTTGTTGCGTATCTCGCTGTAGATGAGAATGTGAGAAAGAGAAGAATCATAAAACTTCTCTTGTTTAGCCAAAAAATAGGAAACAACACCGTAAAGAAGATTTTTTCTAGTGAATAGCCTTGTCAACATCCTTAATAGTTTGGCTTCTTGTCTTCCTCCCAATGCATCTCATCAAGCGCTTAGCAGCCACATTCCAAGCCTTCATCAAGCTCTTAAACCATCATCCTATTGCACAACTCAGAAAGATGAAACATTTTGGAGACCTGCATTACCCAACATACTTCCACAATCATACTTAAAATACTCCATAAAACTCTTTCCGTATAGTAAAGTAGTATCAAGTACCTCTCATACAACATCAATTAGGAAGTTCATGCCCCTTCTTTCCAAATTATCCAAGGAAGGAGTAGAATCCAAGACCACAGGTTAATCATGTGCAGTTAATGCTTCCATAGAATTTGTAGATAGATGGTTGTGGTGGTTTCGTTTTTCAGCAGTGTGGCACTTGGGGATATACAAAATGATTGTGTAATTGCTGCAGTGAGTATTGGGTCAGAAATGGAATGTGAATATTTAGAAAGTAAACACCATATCTCACTCAAAGGAGCGTAATCTCCAAGTTTTTCAATGTGTTATTTTTACATGGATGCCACCTTCCATCTAATAGTGGGACCTGCTATGTAGTTAGCAGTTTTGATTTGGGCATATTCTACTCATTGGGATATATTCATCGAGAAAATAACTTGTGGTTGAACAAAACTAGAACGAGTGTTAAATGCAGTTAGACGTTGAAAGAGTTACCTTGAAAAAGAGGAGCTATTCTATTCCATTCGATTGAACATCAAATAACACTAGGGTGAGATGATTTATATAAGCTAACTATATGAATCCTAATGAGACTAAAACCCTTACAATAAAGATAAATAAATAGTGCATAAATAATGCATAAGCATTATATAAACAATGCTACTTTCACACCCCACTGCACTCAAGATGCGGTGACGGAGAGAATCGCGAGTATGCCAATTAGACAACAAAACCGAGATTGTTAGAGGGTGATAAAGGTTTGGCGAGGGTCACCAGAGTACAGAAAAAGTCTGGCGAGGGTTACCGGTGACAAACGAGGTTGGGAGAGAGATGAACCGAAGGAAAATCACAGGAAATAAAGTCAAACAATGCAGATCTAGTAGAAATTGTAGGTGCCAAGACAAACAGAGCTTCAACGAGGGTTAACGGAGGTCTGACAAGGGTTGCCGGATGTTCGCTGGTGGTTGGCGAGGGATTTGTCTAGTGTAATAGAGAGAACGATAATGGAAGTCCGACAAGGGTCGCCGAATGTTCGCTTGTGGTTGGCGAGTGATTTGGCTAGTGCAACAGAGAGAAAGATGCAGATCTAGAGAAACTGATGCAAATCTAGTGAAAAAAGAGGAGTCGACTGGTGCAAAACAAATTGCAGATACATATGCAGATGCAGATGCATATCCAGAGAGAACAATCCAGATTCATTGAAAAAGAGGAGTTAACTGGTGCAAAAAAGATTGCAGATGCAAATGCCAACCTAGATGGAACGATACAAATCCAATGAAAGAAGAGGAATCGACTAGTGTGAAGTAGATATGTAGATGCATATCCAGAAATAACGATGCAAATCCAGAGAGAACGATGCAGATTCAGTGAAAGAAGAGGAGTCGATTGGTGTAAGACAGATTGCAGATGCCGAAAATCCTAAACTTGATACAGAAGAGAGAGTGACTCGTGCAAAAAGAGAAGAGAAGTTGCAAATAGTGCAAAAGATATTGCAGATGCAGATTCAAAGAGAACGATGTAGATCTAAACAGAATTATGGAGATGTAGTGAAAGAAGAGGAGTCGACTGGTGCAAA
>JABCMJ010002629.1:11911-40372 GCA_014822125.1 Arbutus unedo
ATATGGGGTTCAAAACCTCCAAACCTAGTAGATCTTAGGTTCCAACAGTGTCAGAATAGTGCCCAATAGTACGGAACAGTGGCAAATAGGTTTGGAACACTCTGGCAAACAATATCGTGATGAATAGTGATGAAATAGTAACAAAACAAGTACTGGCTCGGTGGACGGCAGCAAGGGCTAGACCACCTGTCATTGAATTAAAATCAAATGTGTCTTAACCTACTGCTCTGATATCATGATAGATGAAAAAAGAGAAGATCTATTCTATTCCATTTGATTGAACATCAAATAATACGGGGTGAGACGATTTATATAAGCTAACTCTATAAATACTAATGAGACTAAAAGACTACACTACCCTTATAATAAAGATAAATAAATAGTACATAAAGAATGCATAATAAAAAATGCATAAACGATGCTACTTTCAAATCTGTTAATGGAATATGACTTCTAAGTGGTAGTTGAGAATTGACATATTGATATACCTAAGAAGTTACAGGTTAGCCGAGGGTATAAATAGAGGGTGAATGAAGAAACGAATCAGTAAAAGGCGGGTTAAGGTCCCAGACTTCACTAGATTCAGAAGAGTCAGGCTTCATGACTTGGCAAAATCTGCTTGGGTATCCAATTGGATGATTAACGATGAAGTCCCATGGTGTGCCTTTTCGGGGACTTCGTGATGTTAGAATAAGAAGGTTTAGTTGCTCAATTTACTATCTCTATTTGCTGAAAGGTCTGATACATTACCTATGTAGAGTTTAATGTAGAAAGGTGATGGCACCTTGGCGTCAGTGAAAGAACTTTGATGGTAAGTAAAACGTTGGCCTCTTCTTTTCTGACCCGCGAGATCCATCTTACCTAGTCACATCAGTAAGCAAGCCAAGGAAAAAAAGCATACAAAAGACCCAATCCCAGTGGCCAGACACTTTGTGCTTTTCTCTGGTTGGCATTCTCTAGACCTTTTGGTAGATTCAACATGGATCAAAACACTCTTTCACTGGCTCGTTTGGAAGTATCCCATACATGAAATTTCAACAGATTGGCCCGTAATCTAGTAAAAGACCCTGCAATTTTTCCAGTCACTTTACTGGACTTCTAATAAGAGGAAGCTGAAAGTATATGAATTTTTTTAGAATATTTTTGCTATTTGAGAGTTGAGAGTGCTTCTAAAATCAAGGGAAAAGTTTTCAGGAAGTCAATTAGCAGGCTGATTGCCCTCTTATGCTTTTTGTATGAAGTAATTGATTTCATGTTATGCTCTTTCATGGTGTATGGTGTGCAAGTCTTCTTTTTGCATATTTTTTTGTTTACAAAACTTATGTTCTGCTAGTAAGATCTTAGTCTACATGTTTTTGACCTTATATTGGCACAATCACCTTTTAGCCGGGCAACACAAAGTGTTGGTCTTCTCTCCTATACATTTCTGCGAAGAACTGGGCAGGATGATGTTATAGTTCCAATGGTATCCTCTCCATTCTTAATTGGATGTCTTTCTATTTGATTCCTATTATGTTTGAATTTGAAGAGGTACTTTCTTTGAACTTTTTTTTACTTGTTATTTTCTTCTTTTCTGTCAATTGTATTGCAGGTTGATTTCAACATCTCAAACCATTGGGCAGAACCAATAATATATGGCTCACAAGAGGATTGGTCTGCGAACTTGAAAATCATTCTTGAATGGTCTCCCTTCGCATCAAAAGATGAACTTATGCTACAGGTTTATTTTGATTGTTTGAGATGGAACATTTATAGCTTTATGTTTCCTTTTTGAAATATGACAGTTGACTTCTGCTCAGGACATACTAAAAGTCAATTACGAACTTCTTTTTAGCATATTAAGATTAGCAATGTCTACACTGCCATCAGCTCCATTTGCTTGTCTGAAACGTTGTGTGCATAGTGATAAAGAAGAGCTAAGGGAACCCTAAAATTAATATAACTTACTTTCCTGTATGTGGTGGTGTTTCGTACAAAGTTCAGAAGATTCAAGAAGTGAGGGCAAACTAAGCCTTGCGATATACACTGTGAAAACCAACTTGACCAAACCTAGTTGTGTCCCGATCAATTGGGTTGCCACTGAATTCATTTTCATCATTCTGTTTTGTCTACGGATATATGCTCCGTTGATTGTAATAAATTGATTTTTTCTAATCACAACATGCTAGGCCAAGTTAGAAATTCCCCTCTCATAGCCTTTCCGTCAACTGTAATCTTAATGCTCTTCCTTGGATCTACTGATCTTTGTTACACCTGATCAAACCACCTTTAACTCTTTTCCTCTCAAGTCATCGATCTTTGTTTCTCGATAGTGCAAAATCTGGCCATGTATCCCTCCACTTGAGCCAACTTTCTATGATTCTATGAGCTACACCACCTTGAACCTCTTTACCCATCTGTGAAGCACCAAAATACCTTAGTGTTCACCCTGTCTCTGTTGGACATACGAGGGACATAGGGAAAGGTATTGGACAGGCCAAATGACCAGTTAGTTATAATAAGACTTTAGATGCGCAGGACACTACTAGAATCAATTGGAGACACTCGTGTCTCAAGTGAGACACATACGGGGATCACGGCAGAGTGTCACTTAATTAGATAGAAAACTTATTTCAAGGGTTAAAAATATAAAAAACTTGTCACTTGTCTTGTGATTTTGAAGAAGCATCATGAGATTTCATTTTGTGGTAAGTTAGGGTTACATTAGGTTTTGGTGTTTGTGCATACAATGTTCATATTAATAACAATTAGGAGTATGTAAGTTATATGTATGTATTTAAGTTTTGTCGTGTCCACTGCTGCGTCCATATCCTTATTTATTTAGAATTATTGATTCACGTCTCCATATTTGTGTCCGTACTAGTAGTTTAGACTAGGTAACGAAACTCGTTACATGTGGGTTTGTCTTGGATTTCAAGGTTTACTATTTTGGTATTTCTACTTTACGTTAATTTTCATGTCATGTATAGTCTTACTCGTTTGAAACCCTTTTCACTGCAATGCTTCTATCCAAATTTCTAGTTTAGATTCACCTTTTAGGTTATCAACTAGACGTTATCACCTAGACAATATCATCTTCAAACAACTTACATCATGGGATATGATCCTGAATGCCTGTAGTCAGCTCCTTGTACTACAACAAGTATATACGGAAACTCAAGTAACCTTTCATACATGTCCTTTATTACATTCATATAGCCACTGTCACTTTTCTCAGACATCGACTCTATCCCAAACCATTTCCACATTTTTGAAAACTATTTGGAGATCTCTATTATTCTTTGTGCTTTTCTATTAGTCTTCTTAGTAAGTGTTTGCTTCTATAGTTGACCCTTAGACAGTCCTGGGCTTAAGGAAGTAATGGCATCTCCTTAGCAATATCATACCCCAAATTGAATCCATTCTACTTACTGGACTAAAACACTATGTGCAAAGTCCCTTAAGTGGGCTCCAACTCATAGAGGACCAAGGATAAACATTAATCCTAATAAAAACTAAATAAATCCTAGCATCAACAATGCAAGTCCTAAATAAGAAACATGACAGATCCTAAATTAGATCCTAAGTTCTTTCTCCTTGGCCGTGGGACTCGACTTTGAAGAGTTAGATCCAGGCAGTAAAAGCTAAAGTGTCCAAAGCTCGTGGTCATAGATCATAATATTGGGGTAAAGAAGCTTTGCTACTTATGGTGACAATTTTGGCAGTTGTGTGGACCTGTAATGGTGTTAGGCTGGAGATACGATGTGAACTATGCAGTTGGGATGTAATGTGGGCGAATCAGTGGCTACGATCTCTGGTGCAAACTGCGAAGATGGTGGACCAACTACAATGATGACTTGACTTGAAGAAAGTGACTAACAAATGGTGGATGTGGATGATTGGGTGATGAGTAGGGAATGTTGATCTGTGTAAAAGAATGCTAATAAAATTGATGTTTGCACTGGTACCAATCAGATGCAAGAAGATCAATAAAAAATTGAAAGAGAATAACCCTAGGCATCACCGTACTCCGAATTCATTGTGTTCCATTCATGGAAGTAAAACACTATTTGTAGAGTTCTTTAAATAGGCTTAAACAAATAGGAAACCAGTAAACTGAAGCAAAGCAAACCAGAAGGAGGCTTAAGTCCCAATCAATTGGGGTCGGCTGCGTGAATCCGTGTTCTCGAATGAGCTTTGTCAAGGGCATCGTGTTCCGTGATATTCAAAAAACTTGAATCCTTTCGAACTATGGCCTTTAAAGTAAGTATACTCCTGAGCTTAATTTTATTATCTAGCATAACCATATCACTTCTCCTAACTAATGCATCGGCTGATCTACAATAAACATGTCCAAACCAACTTAGTTTATTTTTTCTCATCTTATTTTCTATGGTGCTATCCCTATCATTCCGTTAAGGTTTTTGTTTCTAATTCTATCTTGCAAAAGTGTTCCCATACATTCATCTCAACATTCCCATTTCAGCTAAACGTATCCTACTCGTATGTTGTTTCTTTGTAGCCTAGCCCTCTTGTCATATAGCATGGTCGACCTTATAGAAGTACGGCAGAATTTCCCTCAACTTTGAGGGTCTCTTGGTCAAACAACAACCTAGAAGGACTCAGCCATTTGATCCATCCATTGTACTCTTATGCGTTACATCATCCGTAATCTCTCCATCCTTACAAACAACTGAGCCAAGATACTTAAAACGCTCGCTTATTGGTAATTCTGTATTTTGGAGGGTTACTGTGTCAACACTAGCACTTTGGCTACCCCTAAATTTACATTCCTCGTATCCCGTTTTACTCTTTGCTAATCCTAAATCCTTTTGACTCCAATGCTTTTTGCCAAGTTTCTAATTTAGTATTAACACCCCTTCCAGTTTCATCTACTAAGCAACTATCATTCGTAATAAGCCATGGATAGCATCCTAAATATGTCTAGTCCGTGCATCCATAGCTCAGACAAACCGTTAAGCGCTCAAAATGGACCCTTGGTGTAATCCTACAATGATATGAATAACAAACAAGACAAGTCTTAAATACCAAACATGATAAACTCTAAACAATAACCAAATCTATAAGTACCATCCTCATCTAATCCTTCTTGGTCTCCATCACCAGACTATCCAAACAAATAGTTGCTATCACTTTTAAGCAATGCTAGATCACTCTCTCGGAATTTCATTGCATGCCTGGAGAACTTTGGATTTGTATAGTTTTTCTAATTGTAATGTTTCGTTTATTTTGATTTGTGTTATTGAAATGCTTTTCTTCGATTCATCATGTATTTTCTCATCATTAAAATCTTGTTAGATACCGTTGAAAATCAAGATGCCCAACTCAACAAAGCATGTGCTCACATATCATATGTTTCTATGCTTTTACAGGATTTCATCATATTCAGTGCGACTCCACATCAAACTTTCTTATTCTAGGATAGAATCAATATCCCCAAGACTACTATTTTCCTCCTCTCCTAAGCTTTCTTACTATTCTTTTTACCTATTATAGGTTATGGGAAAAAGTTTTCACTATTCCTTAATATCACCATCTTGGACGTTGACGACCACCTTTGAACATATACTTGTTAGAGTACTATCTCTTGTTTTTATTTGGTTTATGTTTTTTTCCCTGAATGTAAAAATTAACATACACAAATTAGAAGTTAATGATCGTATTTTTACATTTCATTTTTGCTCGTTAAAATGCAGTTGGAGTAAAGTTGACTTGTTGATGGATAGATACCTTATCGCCTATTCTATCTGAAATTATAAATTAAAACGATCTTTGTAGATTTCACAAGTGGAGCGCAGTTTTGTTTTTTGTTTTGTAAGTCATGTGATAACTTGAAAATTTTGCACCCATTGCATAGTCATCGTCAGTGATGTGGTTGCCTCAATGTATTATCATGCAACTATTGTCTCTAGTACTACTGCATGCATCTGGAAGTTTTTGGACTAAAACTTCCAGTTTGGATGGGTAAACATATGTATGCATGTGAAACTTAAAGAGCTTAAAGGGTGCTAGCCTTTCACCAATTAATAGCCTAGCAAGCTGTAGACATCAAGAAGGGCCAAGACACAAAAATGAAAATCTACTTATGAACAGGAAAACAAAACCAACAAAAGCATCAAACTTGATGTCACCTTTCTTGGCATCCAATGATGTAAAATGATCAAAAATAAATTTTAAGCCAATTCTTCCTGGTCTCTTCAAATCATTCATGTAATTCGTAAGGGGAAAAGTGGCCAAAACTTCCTTCTATGCCTCTTGACCCATTGCCACTACAGCTGCCCATCTCCTCCCGCTACCTCTCCTTGTTAAACTAAGCCATCCCAACAAAGCTAAAATCGAACTTCTCAACGCTCTATCCACAAAACAAGGAATGAGTTCTAAATATTTGTCTTTGTGTATTGTATCAACTGATTCATAACGGGATTTTAGACGTTCAATATCCATGTTTTCCAGTATCGGCCGATACTCGGACATATCACTGAGCATTCTAGGCATGTGACTCCTATAAGCCCGAAACTTCCTCAATGGGGAAGATTTAATGGTGGTTTAGGGTGGCCGTGGAAGGTGAGTTAAAGTTTTTGGAAAGGGAGAGAACATGAGGCAAAGGTCCATTGGGGTTAAAATTGGTTTCCAGAAACTTAAATGGCTGACATAAGCATACATTAGTTTGTGATTGATTTTTTGAGCTACATCTTATGAACCAAGTTTTGTATTATTTTGTGTTATGGTCGCAGTTATACCTTTATGTTGCCTAACTTGTATTTGTTTCTTAATCTAGTTTGAGGATATTGGGGCGCATGGAACAAAAGTAATTATATTCAACCTATGGCTAAATGATGAAGGCATATTCGAATTGAATTTTGATGACGACGACGAGGTATGTAAAAGTTAATATAGTGGTGTGAAGGTCATTAAGTTGTTTATCTATGAGTTATCTGCATATGAGATGTGCTGAATGTGTTGTGAACATAGTCTTTCCAGCATATAAAGCCCCTAAAGTTCTAAACATGCAAACTTTTGCAATTATGGCCTCTAGCTAGGATATCCAATGGAGAATCTGCATTTGGTTTCTCCAAGTTTTCTTTCTTTTCTCTTTTCTTGTGTGGTGTATTTGAAGGACTTAATGCCTACTTATTTGTTGTATCCATGTTTTTTTTGAGAAAAGAAGGCCCCCAAGTGGAGATTATGATAGTATTTGAATCGAAATTAGGAAAAGGTACTTTAGCTTTTGGAGGAAATCAAATGGTATGGACAAGTGAAAAAAATAGTAAGAAAAGAGTTGCCTTAGTCACGAAACACAATGCCCTCAACATAGCTCAATGGAGAAAATCGATTCATGTAGCCCACCCCAATTGATTTGAACTTGGGGCTCGGTTTGTTTTGGTAGCTTCCTGTTCATCTATACAATGAACAACACACGAATGATTAGTTATTTGTAAGTCCACTATCCGATAAGAAATGATGCTATCAATCTTTTATGATGCAAGAAAATGAAATCGGTAGACTATAAAACAGTTTTTGCAAGGTGGAAAAAACTTCAATTAGCAGTCTTTTGTGATGCTTTGGTATTGGAAGAAGACTAAATAGAGTTTCTCACAACTGAGATTTGAATCCTGCAACATCGAGCATGAGACATGAGAGTGAAATAAGACATTTCCAACTTTTGCCGACTTAATCTTCTATCATGGAGGGATAGGAGTGGTTGAGGATCAAATAATTATAGTTGTAACAATGGTAGTTTTGTGGACTTTTTGATTCTTTATCACCAGCTTAAAGTAGTATAAATGTAAAGATAAATAAAGTTTTACGAATGAAAGGAGGACTAGTAGCCCTCAGAAGACAATGTCAAAAAGGCTCCAAAAGATTAGTTGTACACATCACATAATGACCTCCTACCTCTAGATATAAGAAATATGGAATACCTTAAAAAGGAGAAGACACGAAAGCTCCTAATGATGATAAATATCAAGCTCTGTCCCATATCAGGTATAAATTTTCACATTCATCTTTAAACCTAACATTATGCTCCAACCATATAGACCCAAGAAAAGGGAGAATTACACATAATTCCGTCAAGTCTTTGCTTTTTTATTGCCAAAAAGTGAGACATTGAAGGCATCACAAGGACAAAGTGAGATCATAAAGTTCATCACTTCACATGTGAGGTTTTCTTGGGGTGGTTTGTGGGAGGAGTTCAAGCACCATCTAGTAGATTATTATAAAGTTTGTTCACCAATAAGGGAATGCGTTTTGGGGGTGAGGGGGCTTGCTTTATTTAATGAAGGTTTACCAGGTAAGTGGTTATTGAGATTTGCTTGTGAAAGAGAGAGGTGGTGGAGAAGTTGTGTGTGTGAGTGTAGACACCCCAATTTGGCTTCGTAAGTGTTCAAGCCCTGCCTCGAGCGACCTGGATGATGAAGCTAGTTACCATGGTTGAGGAACAAAGGTTCTAGTAGATACAAGGCTTGAGAGGACTGCCTTAGGAATTTAGGAGTGGCATGATAATGTGAACTTAGGAATAAAGTACATTTTGTAAAAACCTTTGGTCAACTGGCCGCCACATGGAGAAGTCACGACCGCGTGATGGATCAAGAGGCCGTGTAATCAAGGGGCACTGCCCTAGCTGATCACACAGCCACCTGAGAAATGGCACGATTGTGTGATCGATGTGATGGGTATGACATCAAAGAAGCATAGTTTGATCCGGACTCTACCACTTGACCCATTTTGGTTTGATGGCACGGTTTCGTGATCCCTTCACTCGATCGCTTGATGAGTTTGAGTAATTGTCTAGCAGTGTTGGTGTTCATCTAAACTCCTCAGCCAGTCTAATTTTGTACGAATCTGGTTGATTTTTTGGTACTTTTGATGAATCTAAGCCCACTTTTTCTCTTGATCTTTTTATTAAATGGGGATATTTAACACCAATCTCCTATAAATATGAGGCTTGGTTAACATTATATTGTATAGAAAAAAATCTAGAAAAGTACGCAGACACACGAGAGTTCTTGTGAGCATGCTACTTGAGACCAAACGCTACCAAATATCCAAGGGAGTCCAATCCTAAATCCAAATTTTGCCGGAGTCATCCAAAAGCCGAAAAAGTATTCAGACTTGGAGCACTTGTTGAAGGATCCGAGGTGGGATGACTCTGCAATCATCTATGCCGTCTTAACCCATTCTTCTCTCCATGTACGTATTTTTTATTTTTGGGAATTTTCTAGTGTAGTATAGACCCGTGGTCGGTTCTTTAAAGCCAGGACCACAAGATTGATTATTGTTGATGGCACTTAATCAGTAAAACGCCGCGACATAGGTAAAGGGGTGGGCATGTGATCAATGTCATGGCCGCATGGTCAACCTCACTCCAGAGGTTGATCTTTTGTATGTTTTGTCTTTTGCATGAGCCTCTTTTTCTATCTCCAACTTGTTACTGTTTATTTTCCTACAAAAGGTTTTAATAGAATGTCTTTGCATGATTAATGAACTATACTCTAAAAAGCCCTGAATCAAAGAAGTAGAGGCCGATTAGGCGAATAGGGGTGCCTAACACCTTCCCCTTTTCGTACCCCTAGCTCCTGGACTTTGAGAATCTCGATAAATGATTTCTTGGTTCCTAAAACCAAGTGGCGACTCGAAATCAAAGATACACCGCAATGGGTATCTCTTGAAACGATACACCACAAGTGGTATGAATGAAAGTTTGAAACATAACCTCCGCGTGAACTCTACGCCACAATGGGCGGATGTCCACATCTAGGCATGGGGAAGGTTGGGGTGAGTGGTCATCACAAGAGGTGTGTTTGTCGCATGGGGTGGGACTTTGGAAGGGTGTTAGGAAAGGGTGGGATGAGTTCTCTAGGCACATTGGTATGAAGACGGGGACGGGAAGGAGGGTGAATTTGAGATCATGTTAGGTATGGTGGTGAACGGTTGAGTGATGCCCATCTTTTTATCCTTCAATTGGCTACATATGGGGGAGCTATTTAAAGATGGATGGATAGACTTTGGTGTGGAATATATTTCTTTGTAGGGAGGTGTAAGATTGGGAGATGGATAGGTGGTGCGGGGTTTCAGAGTGGGGGAAAGATTCTTTGCGATGAATCCGGATAGAAATGGGTCTTTTCATGTTAGTTCTTTTTACCATGTTTTGGTTGGTGGTATTCATACAGGTTTTCCTTGAAAAGCTATTTAGTGCACTTGGGCTCCGATCGAGGTTTGTTTTCTCGCATGGTGCGACTAAGGACAAGATTCTTACCATGGACAACTTTATCGACATAGCAACATTTTAGTTAACCGGTGTTGCACGTGCTTGAGTGAAGGAGAATCAGTGACACACTTGTTTATCCATTTTCCGGTTTCAATGGAGCTTTGCGCTATGGTTCTTGTATGATGGATTACAACTTGAGTTTTTGCCTTTTTTGTGGTAGATTTGATTCGAGAATGGTTTGGGGTTTGAGTGGATAAACCAGACGAAAGCTGTGGTTTTTTATTCTGTTTTGTGCGATATGGCTTATTTGAAAGTAGCGGAATAGTAAATATTTCATGGAGTGGAGAGGCCATTGTATAGGCTTAAGAGTTTTTTCTTTCTACTTTGCAAAGTTGGGAATTAAGTGAGGGTAATCCTACCGATTGCTTTGGATTAGTGAGAGAGGATAGTGGGTATACTTTTGATTGGTTTATAGGCTTTTAATGTGTAGGACCTTTTTGTTCTTGATCTTTTATTTATTGGTGGCATCCTCTTGATGCTTTTTTTTGATAAACTTATTATTTATAGAAAAAATAGCTTCACAGGTGAGGTGATCAAATGAAGGGGAATAGTTGGTTGAACTTCTCCAATATACATGAAACTATGACTTAACATGTATTGGTCTAATGATCATAAAGTCTTTTTTCTCTACTGGCAAGCTATTGGGATCTATCACTGCCACTTCTATTTCCTTGGTTCCTAACTCTTTTAGCCATAGCAACATGAATAAATAGAGACCCATTTATTGTTTCAATGTCATTCACAAGACTATTTTCAAGGTCCTCACTGTAAGGCTTAAAGCTGTGTCATTTATTGGTTAGCTCTTGTCAATCAGCTTTTGTTAAATGGAAAATCAATCTCAGATCAGATCCTCCTAATGCAACAGCTTGTGAGGAGCTATCACATTAGTATCATTATCACCCCTCCGAGGATTGCAATGAAGATTGACACAAACAAAGCTTCCGGTTCTGTATCCTCACATCTTTGAAGCTTTTCAGCTTCCTATCACCTTCAGGCACTGGATCACCGCCTGTATCAGATCCCTAGATGCTCTTTATCTCTTGATGAATGCCGGAAGGGTTCTTTCCTAGTGCAAAAAGTCCGAGGCAAGGGGATGCCCTCTCCTTGTACCTTTTTATGTTGGTAATGGAGTTCTTCCCTAGACCTCTTCAGAATTATATCGACTCGGGCCAGTTCTCATATCATCCTAAGTGTAAAGATGTGGGGATCAATGATGTGCTGGATGATCTCTTTATTCTATGTTATCCCAACGCCCAAATCTTTTCAAATTGTGCCTAATGCTTTTATGGAGTTTCACAAGTACTCAGGCCTTCAGCCAAACAATAAAAAGAGCAGAGTTTCTATATCTGGTACGGATGATCCATCTAAAGAAGCTTTGTTTACTCTGATGGGCTTCCAATGAGGTTCACTCCAAGTCAAATACCTGGGTGTCCCCCTTATCCTTACCTAACTCTGTTAGCAGACTGTAATTGTCTCACTACTAGATTATGGATAAAATCAAAAGCTGGACCAACAAGTTCCTATCTTATACAGAAAGGCTTCAGCTCATCAAATCAATCTTGTTAGGTGCGCAAGTATACTGGACTATGCACTTTGCTCTCCCCAATTCCATCTGCTTGAACATTGAAAAGCTTTCCATGAACTTCCTATGGACTGGTTCTGAAACCTACCTACACAAGAAAGTTACCTGGTTATCTGTTTGTAAGCCAAAAAAAGGAGGGTATGGGCTAAGAAGAATAAAGTGACTGCAATCAGGCTTTCTTTCTAAGACGTATCTGGTCAGTTTGCTCTACACATAACTATCTTGTGGTACTAGGTGTTATAAATACCTCTTCAAGAGCAAATATTTGTGGACTCTTGAAACTCCATCCTACTTTTCGTGTACTCAGAAAGATTTGGAACCTTAGACCTATTAGCAGCACCCTTAGCAAGCATGTTATTGAAGATGGCCGTAAAACATTGTTTGGAATGACATCTGGTTACCTCTCTACTTGGGTACCAGAATCATCTCTTCTTCAGGAATCCCTTTTGATGCTAAAATTCCAACTATTGTGTACAATGATCATGGACTAGGCTTTTCCCTACCTCTCGTCTTCCTAGTTTTCATCCTAACTATGCTAGGCCTGACCAAATTAAGTGGACTGCTTCTCCTTCCTCTACTTTCAAAGTTGCGACAACTTGGAATGCTAGGACTCATCACCTTATTGTGCAATGGCATCACCTTATTTGGTACCCAATTTCCATTATAATCAACTGTTTTATCCAAGGCACTGCTAGACATTGTTTTGTTGCATGTTTTGTTCAAGAGATGGGAAGGGCTACGAATGTTGGTCAATTTTCGTTTCTTTATCTCATCCTGGTTTTCTTCTTTCTTTCTGAGGACCCACAAGTGGAATCACCCACTATTATCTTTTATTTTAATAACTGTGGGTTGTGTATTTTTTTTTTTGTGGGTGTTGGGATTTGTATTCTCGTTGGTTCTTATATATTGCAGCTATTTGATGAAGTTTGCTTTTTGATATAGGATATAATGCTGAGAGATGAAGCTAATCGTGCTAGTTTGTCCAAAACATACAAGAAAGTACTTGAATTGCAATCTCATATTTCCTACCGCATCCGCTATTCCTTACGGGTGACCCCTTCAATCTTCCTTCTTTTTGGTCTTGTCTTGATTAATGATACTTGCTTAAACTTGTCGAATTGGGCTAAAGTATATTTTTGTTCAGGCATATGCCTCTATATTGTACCTCCGAAAATTCACAAACTTCAGGATAATACTTAGAGGGAAACCGGTTGAGCAGCTTAATATTGGAGATGAGTTGAATTACCCAAAAGTTGTCATCTATAGACCGCAACTTGCTGCTACATCCAAAGAGGTAATGATTCAGTTTGTAATATATTGCTCCAGATATACCTAACTATGGCCCTTGAATAAGATGGGACTTGCAAATTCTTTTGTGACTTTTATTTTATGCTGCTAGTTGCTTACCTCATCAGCTTCTAGGATTCTGTCGGATGAGAACTCAGCTTTATTAGACTTCCCAAAAGGTGTACTTTCATACAAGTGTATTGAACATTGGTACAAGTGTCTCTTTCACCCTTCAAAACTTTTGTTTGCAACACAACAATTCCCATCGATGGATGTGGATGGTATGGCTTGGAGTGCTCTAGGGACTCGTCCCCCGTTTTTTTGGCGCTTTGAGAGAGAGGGACCCGGGGGAGCTTGCACTACAGCTCTCTAGGGCACCAAAACGACGTCGTTTTGGTGCACAACCGACCCTCTCTCTATCTCCACAACCGACCCTCTCTTTGTAAGCCCCAAAATGACGTCGATTTGGGGATTCTTGGAAAGAAAAAAAACAGCTGCTGAAACTCTGGGTTTGTCTCAGAATCCACAACCGACCCTCTCTCTATCTCTCTCCCAGGCTCCCCTCTCTCTCTCTCTCTCTCTCTCTCTCAATCTCAAAACCCAATCAATCAAGGGGAAGAGACACAGAGAAAGGTTTATTGGATTTGGACTTGGCATAGCTCAAATTCGATTGAAACTTCTTCAACAAGACCAGATTTTGAAAAAAGACCCCTAGAAGAACCCAAAAAAATAACATGAACTTGTACAAATACATCATTCGGGACACACAAACACATTTGACTTCTTCCATCTCGAATCGCTGTTGGCTTTCCACATCTGCCGGAATCAAAGATATCATCAATCATTCCTTCTCGCCTGATCCAAATGAGCAAACACAACCCTAATAGCTTCACAAATTCAAGCTCCTGTTAGATTTCTGATGCTTTTTCTCTCTGATTCACAAGTTCTAGACTGAAAAATAATACCCTTATTTTCTTGAAATTTAAGAAACTGACTTGATTCACAGGTTGCAAGAAATTTCTAATGGTTGTCTATGTTCAATGTTGGTGCATTTTTGGTTGTTCCTTTCAAAATAGATGGATTGGGATTGCGAGATATATATATATATATATATATATAGAGAGAGAGAGAGAGAGAGAGAGAGAGAGAGAGAGTTGTGTATTCTGGAAGAGACAGATCAGGGTTTCAGGGGGAAAACAATTCCAAGAAGCCCCCAAAACGATGTCATTTTTGGGGCTTACAAAGTTTCGCGTTTTGGTGCCCTACACAGCTGTAGCGCAGAGCCGCACTACAACTCCCACGGATCCGAAAGAGAGATAGTCAATATCCTGAGAGACTCGCGTTATTGTTTTTGGATTGGTGGAGAAGTTCTTTTTATGCATAGAACTATAGAAGAGTCAAACCAAATGATTAGTCACTTAGACCCTGCGTCATGTGCTTTGACTGGACCAAGTACGCTAGTTTCCTGTGTTGCATACCCTTTATAATATAATTCCAGTCTTTTTTATTGTTTTAAATAAGAAATGCATGTGTCGCTTGCTTACGCTATTCACTGCGATTAACTAGATTTGGATAGGCATTGTTTCTGTAGGGGCAGAATGGGTTCTCGAGGTTTATTATGGAAGATAGCTATTGACATTTTAAGTAGAGCCACTTAGAATCATTCCGTCCTTGTCTTTCTGGCGCCTCATGTTTGTGTGTCCTGCATGTTGTGCCTTGCAAGGTACTTAGTACTTGAATCCTCAACTTTGGGTGCCGTGTCTTTCATTTCTTGAAACTCATTATGCTAGTGTCCTTGTGTTGTCTGTGATGGTATGCATCTCTTTGGAAGATTTTATCTTTGTGTAAAGCTGTGGAAGCTCGATAATATTTGTGATAGTGTTAACTTGCTGGAGTTTAATGACTGATTGTTTTTTAGGTTTCTGTGGAAACAACTATCGGATTTATTAAAGAAGCACCGGCACTTGGAGTTAATGGGTTTAACGTGTACCATAAAAATCGCCTTATCAGGGTATGATATGACTAGAAGTATTTTTCATTCTTTAATGGTTGGTGATGATGCACATAAGTAGCATTTATTTTTTCAGTTTTTTAGATTTTGTCTACTAAGAAGCTAATAGTGGTATTAACATTGGAATTTTAATGCTAGTACGTGATTTTCAAAAATTAAATTCAGTAACAATCTGCAATAGAACTTCTATCAAAATTAAGATAGGGTCATTGATGTTCAACTTCACATGAGTTCAACCACTTACCCAAGTATTTAATCTTGGGGTTATGGTATCTTTCATTTGGACCCTTAAGTGTTGGATTGGATTGGATTGTAGAATGTAATCGAGCTACAAATATGGTAATTGAAGTTTTCTCATTATTTCAGCCTTTCTGGAAAGTTACTAGCGATGGTAGTTCTCAAGGAAATGGAGTTGTTGGTATGTTTATATATTTCTTATTGCCAATGTCTTTTTCTTTTGTAATTTGCAGTCATTAGCACTAACTTTTGTATGATATTTATCGCAGGAGTTCTTGAAGCAAATTTTATGGAACCAGCACATGACAAGCAGGATTTTGAGAGATCATCTCTGTTCATCCGGCTGGAAGTAAGGCTGAAACAGATGGTGGCAGAATACTGGTACCTTTCTTCTATGGGATCTGTTCAGTAACTCTGAACTGAATCAGTGCTCTGCTTAGGGTTTGGTATTGGAACATCGCATTCCTAGTAGTATTAGATTTGGGATGTTTCTAAATGATACCACGTTTTTAACCCGTAATAAGCAAAAGTCACCTGCTATCTGCATTTTTATATAATGGTATTCTTTGTAATGGTGTATTATGTAAAAAATGACTGAAGATGTTAATATTTCTTTTGGTAATGGTCCTCATGTGGGATCAAACGCCATTTTATCATCATGTTTTAAAGTGATGTTAATTTTTACTGCTTCTTTGCTATTATCATGATTCATAGGCTTTATTCCCAAGTACCTACCTTTCACGCGAAAAGTTCTTTTTGTGGGTAACACAGGAGAGGCCACTGTCACTTGGTAGGACACAAACCTTATGGCTCCAATCTCATTAAAAGCCATGTCCAATCTCCTCTTGGTCATATGGCTAATCTACAGAAGCAGTTTCCGAATGGTGACCATGTCACTGGACGTCCAGGGAATGTACCAAAAGAAATACGGTTAGATCATCCAAAAATTGGTCTTCCGGCTAAACGGGGGCAAGAATTGAGTGGTACACAACCTATGGACCACTGCAGAACCAGTTT
Organism: Arbutus unedo; assembly: GCA_014822125.1. Classification (NCBI taxonomy): domain Eukaryota; kingdom Viridiplantae; phylum Streptophyta; class Magnoliopsida; order Ericales; family Ericaceae; genus Arbutus; species Arbutus unedo. The sequence continues at coordinate 28,316 of JABCMJ010002629.1, forward strand.
CCTCAATGGACTACCCGCTGCTGGTCAGTTCATTGATCTTTCAGCTGTAAGTGGAGAAACACCATTCAGTAAGCTCCCTTTGACCTGAATTAATTTTTTTAAAGATAGTGGTTATCATTTGACGTTAATTTTTGTAAAGATTTTCGCAAATTTTTGTTTGTCTTTAGTGATCTTTTTGAGGTTTTTAGTTATAATCTTTAGCAAAGTGGGTAATTTACGCATGGCTAAATTTCCTACCATTGTCGAAATGTCAAGGCCTTAATGCCCAGTGACCTTGTTTGTATCCCTGGCACAGAGTAATGTGGTTTGTCACTTTTGGAAAATGTTCTAACTACAAATAGAAATCAACACAGCTGTGAAATGGTTACATGTTTAAGCATTTTCTTTGTTGTACAAATTGAGTTGCTTGTTAACACAGTTGGCCTTATCTTTGCTCCTGTAAATAAACCCTTGACTAGCAGAGCAATTTGATCATTTGATTTTAGGTCCATCCCAATCTGCTTGAAAAGTACACAATGACCTGATCTCTCCGCAGATAAAAAATATCTGATTTGTGCAGAGAAAATAAGAAGATAATGAGAAACAAAAGGAACAATCAGACTATAAATAAACTTGTTCGTTACGTCGCCCAGTACTGGTACCACCATTAGTCACAAGGTAAACACAACCAGTACACCCATCGTCACCTCCAAAAAAGGTGGCTAGAGCACGGACATAGAAGGTAGCTAGACCAAGTCCATTACCAGAACACCACCAGCAATGTCTTATTAGTTTTTACAAATATATGCATGTATGTGCTTTTGGTGGTTGGACACTAATGCGTCTTTGTTTTGCCTCTCGAGGCACTGGAACTCTTGTTAAGTGAATATGGATATGAAACAGTATTTTGGTTATTATTCAGGGCTTAGATGCATCGCAGGAGCCTGTTCAGGAAGTGGGATCTGTAGATAGTATCAGGTCAACATCCATCGATCGGATATGCGAAGAGAACATCCAATTGTTCATGAGGTAAATATAGAGGCATATCTCAATGATCTCTCTGGTTGTAACAAGTTGAGGACACATGAGCTCTGAAGTCGGATCATTTGGCAGATTTAGAAAAATAATCATGGGAACATTCTGTTTAACTCTCGTTGGTTTTTTAAGAAAAGAAGATAGCTTATGCATAGCAATGCTCTTATTTTTTCGTGAAATACTTTTTAGTGAGAGGCTATCCCATAGGTAGCCACTTACACACCAATATAAATTATAGCAGACATTAAATTATTTAATCTAAGGTAGTGAACACCATTACCCAGAAAAGGACGAGTAAACAAGAAAATGAACGAGGAGTATATTCTTTTTCATTTTTGTTCAATTTTTGTGACACGTGTTTTGAGTTTAGCTTCTGGTAGGTGCAAATAATTATATGTTATACAAGAATTAATTGATTTGTTTAGCTAATGAAAGCCGGTCTATTTGACACTCGTTAGCTGCTGAAGCCTGTGATAATTAGGTGCAGTTGATCATTATAATCAACTGTTTATGCGTAGCCCTTCAGTGTGTTTGTTTTGTACGAAAATGGTTGATCTCATGTATGGGGATCATCAATATGATACATGAGCTCTTATCAGCCGCTCAACTATAGAACTTCCCATTGGTGGTTTCCTTTACTTGCTTGTAGTAATTTTATAATCATGTTGGCAATTTATTGCAGTCATTATTGGCTACATTGTGTGTGTGTCTTCAGAATTAGTAACTTTCGGGATGTATAGTCTTATCTAAAATTACCGTTCCTTTTAAGTGTTTCCAAGAAGCTGCAAAGAACTATTATCCAAGCAAGTGCCAATAATGAGTATAAATATGTCATGCCCTTCACTTATGTTACAGGCGAAAGGGATGGAATTGTTTATCATTTGATGAGTTAGCTGGATAGCAGGTGGTTACATATTATTCCTTTTAAGACGGCTTTATTAGAAATCATTGAGATTTGTGCAATTAAAGAGGAGTGCAGTTTTTGCATTTATTCATTCTCTGCAGTTACAGTCTTTGGCTGTGTTTGCATCTAATTTAGTTCCTTTGTACAGGTGTGAGGAACACATTCGGAAGGAGAATGAGTTGAAAGAGACGGTATGTAATATTGTACTTGAGATGAGTTTGATTTATTTTGCTGTTGAACCAATAACTAAATCTTGTTGTGAATGAAACAGATTGGAGATTTAGAAAAACAGGTGGAAGAAACCAAAAGGAAGTGTGCTCAACTTTCTGCTCACTTGGAAAGTAGAAGGAAGCACTAGGAAATGCAGCAAGTAGAAGAGGTCTAGTTATTGACGCTGAGAAAGGTGTAGGCACTTTTCGAGAGCATCCTATCAGCAAAGGAAATGATACGCTAGAATTGTTACACTGGCTGGAGGTTTTGAGGTTTCACTTTCAAGTTAGGAAGAATCATTAGTTGGGTTGTCCCTTTTTTGCTGTAGTATTGTAATATGTGGCATTAGTGGTTAAGTCAAATGGAAAAGGCATCTATTATATTACAAAATTGAGGTTGCCTAGGTAGTTTGTAAGCCTTTGCAAATCAAATTTCCAATGTAAGGCACATCATGTCTTTAAAGATATCAGTCGGGATTTAAATTACGTTTGCTAGACTTGCATCAACAAGGAGATGTGATTCTCAGTCACTTCTATTCTATTGCCAAATCCAAATTGAGGCAAAATTTCCTAATTAGATACCACAGAAATATGGCAAACCTTACAAATGATATGGCAGTTTTGAAGATTTTGCATTGGTAGGATGTCACAAATCAGGTATGCATCAGCGGATCAGCTGACCAATGATATGGCAATTTTGAATATTAAGTACGTGTTTATGCATAAATTAAAGGCGATATGACGTTTATAATTTTGGACGGTGATAATAATGTTTGGGGATGATAGTAGTAAATTTTGGGTAACACTAGTAGATTTTGTATGGTGTTAGGAATTATTGGTGTGATGATAAGTTTTGGACAACGTAAGTAATTCTCGTGTGGTATTAGTATATTTGAGTGAATAGTGAATTTTGGTGTGTTATAATTTAATTTGTTTACCAATGGTCTTAAGTTTGATATATTCAAACAAGAAAAATAGGTTCATAACAAAATAGTGCACGGACATGTAAATCCAAATAAAAAAAGAATGTTTGGAACTGTATGAGCAACGTGCATAATCAAACAAAATAAATTTCTATGCAACTGCAGAATCGAATTAAATAACTACGCTAATGGTTGAGTTGTAGACAAGAGTGGAGAGGCATCAATAATGGTCAGGGAGTGTGTTGCTTGCTTGTTCGTGAGAAGTTTTATATTTCTCAAGCCTCAAGAAATGTTACATTGTTGGGTTTAGATTCCGCTTTACATTGATGGGTTTAGATTCGGCTTTAGAGAGGACTAAACAGAGTTCCAAACTTGAAATAAGATATATACAAAGATGGATGTGGAAAAATTTTGAATGCAAAGAGAAATTAGTTGCTTTAATTTTGAATGCAAAGAGAAAAATAATGACTTCACATGATCAATAAATAGACTTCTCTTTGTAATTAAACTAGATTATAATTTATGTCATAGCATATATAATAGCCTCATCATCAGTTATACTTTATAAAAAAAGTCACTTTGCATCCAGTCAATAAGAAAACATTCATTCATTGATCTCCCTGTCGCTCAACCAATCACCAACTGTCTAGCTCAGACATTCATTTATATATATTTGTTCCAGTAAAACTTCTTTTCACTATTGCAACTGAAGCATGTAGGATCAGCCGCTTCCAAAAATGAAGGGCATAATACTACATCATGAGTCTCTGTATCCGTCAAAGTCGTGGACCAATTTCATCAAATTATAATCATAGGATCTGATCAAGATCATTAGAGTATTCACTATGCGTGAGAACATATGTGCATGTTAAACAAAAGAATCAGTTTTTTTTTTCCCTCCCATTCTAAGGGTGGTCAGGTGACAATTTAATCTGATTAAAAAGAAGTGCCAGTTTTAAGTAGTTGCAGTTTACAACCTTGCTAAAAGCCATTTTTGTTAAGAAGAAGGAAAATTGATAGCAAATGATCAAATTAAAAAGTTAGCTTTTCTTTTTGTCTAAAACAAATGGAAATACTCTCACTTGCATGTTTTCGAAAAACATAATTAATATGCTAGTTCACCGCTTAGGTTAACACCAAACCTCTGACAATCTTATGTCACCCGAAAACGGCGAGACCCAAAAGAGAAATAATTGGCAAGACACTAATTACCAAAACAAAGCGAAAGGGGACATACTCCAAAAAAACAAAGCTGCCAATTGCATCACCAAGTATCATCATGAGCATCATTAAACCAGCAACTACTACTACTGACCCATCACCAAAACAAAAAGACCAGCAAGAGAAGCAACAGCTCCAGAAATCTCTCTTGCTATTATATGATTTCTCTCCCATTACCTCCTACTAAAAGCTCTTATATTCCAGGTAGCTAGCACTGTGTGAGAGAGAGAGAGAGTTTGAATAAATCATGGGCGCTGCTCGTACGGAAAGACAAGATGTCCTCATTGTAGATTAAAAAACCAAAGAATCAAACCGCATTTCCAAAGGGCAAGCTCAAGGATTAAAAAGGGAGAAAATTAAAGCAGCTTTCTGACTTGAAAACTACCCGAGAAAGTCAAAGGATTCAGAGGAATTGGATATATGATCAACAAAAACACATAATTCAACTTTGCACCTCTGAATTTCGAACTACAAAACTAAAAGTTTGGTCATCTATATATATGACTGATTTCTAGTACTTCATTTGGTGCCAAATGTGCTACAACAAGATCATCCATATATTATCTAAAGAGAGGAATACCATAGAGAAAATGATAAGGCGATCTTAATATCTCTTATTCCAAGAGACAAGATAACACTTATCATTATCGCTGAGAGAGAGAGAGAGAGAGAGAGAGAGATGAGTGTTTGTGATTTAAGGTGTTTGGTGTGGGAAGAATTGCATACCGGACATGAAGGTGGTAAGGGGAGCTGGGTAGTTAAGAGAAGGGTCAAAAAAGGCAGGCGCTGGCGAACCCACAGCTGAGGCGGTGGAGGTTCTAGTTGTCGTCATGGCAGCAGTAATGAGATTATGCTCAGTGGAAGAGGTATCGGCACCAGTCAGGGCGCAGTGCTGGCTGCTGTGATGATGATGATCAGCCGGGCCTTGATCGTAGAGAACTCCCTTGAATAAATGACCTCCTATGTTCACAGCCGTCTGATATGCGTACTGGTCCTCACCAGCTTCGTCCATGGAGCTCACATGAACACATCGAAAAACTGCTGTTGTATTCAATTCTGCCGGAAAAAGTCCCTCCTCCAGCCCTATTTGTTGTAGCAATTTAGTCAAGACACATACAGAATGGGTCATAGTGAGTTTGAATCCAACATGTACATAACATTACACACATCTACTGATTCTACTCCAAAGGATTACTAGATAACAGGCAGGCGGTCTTTTTTTGCTCCATTGTTTTACGTATATTACAGAATTTGAAAGGAAAAAAAGAAGAAGAAAAGCTGATGGGTTTAACTGTGAAATGAAAGAGGTCAATTTTATCACGCATCTTGAAATGAATTCTCTATCTAAAACTAAAAACAACAAAACATCTAGACGAATCTTATTAGATAAATAGGGGACTACGGAGAAGTAGTGGTGCACCTGTGGGGTTAGTAGTGGGTAAACGGGGGAAGAGGAGGGAGGAACCAGCAGTCCCAGCAGTTGTAATATTATTATCTCTGTGCCTTTTGGGATATTGATCATGCGCCTGTGTGTAGTGTTGCTGCTGCTGCTGCTGTTGGAGTAGTAGTAGCTTCTCACGCCTTTTAGCAGCAGGAACCCAAGTGCTCTTGACATGAGTTTGGCACTGAAACCCTCGGCTCTTGCAACAAGTCCTGCACCTCTTGTGCACGCAGTCCTTCTTCGCTTGGTTCCCGCAATCTTGGCAGCTTACTCCTCCAACTCCAATCCCACCACTAGTACTCCTACTACTCATCATCAAAAACCTTGATGACCTATCATCCTCGAATATGTTAAACAAGTTCCGGTTGTTGGGCCCCACGGTTAGGCCAGTACCCACGGCCGCGGCTTCCGAATTATAAAGGTCTTGAAATGGAAGTGGGTGGTGATGGTGGATGTGATCACTTGTAGTAATACTATTATGTTCTTGTGGGTGTTGGCGTTGGTCATGTAGGGGTGTCTCTTGCCACAGCTCGAAACCCCTATAGGTGGCATTGTGATCATGGCGATGATGATGATCATTGGATCTGTACAAGAACCAGCTCTGATCTGGACTGATGTCGTTTGCTGCAGATAGGAGGTTGGTGGTGGTGTGTTGATGTTGCTGATCTAATTGGTTGTTGTTGTTGTTGTTCCTGCTGGTTGTGGTTTCTCTTACTTCACCTAGTGAGAAGAAACCTGCCATTGTGAACTACCCACTAATTTCCCAGACCTCACTTGAATCTGACAATCCATAGCACAAGCAAGCAACAAATCGCAACTGTTCTATCAGCTTCAATTTTTGGTGTCCTTCGGATGGTCTCCGTGGTGTCTGGCTAATTCTTTTCTGATCTCGTTCTATATCGTAAATACTCTATTTGGGATTATTGCAGAGCTTCACTTTCCTCATAGTCCACGTCGGAGTTTTTCTTCAACTCCTTGCTGTTTTGTTAGCAACACAGACATTGTTTTACTGCCATGCCAAACCGCCGTGCCAAACCGCCGTGCCTCAATACAACAACTCTCTCTCTCTCTCTCTCTCTCTCTCTCTCTCTCTAATTGGTGGTTGGAACTTGTATCTTGAAAGTGACTAATGTTGAAAAAAGCGTCTCTAGGTATCTACATGTCTCATCTCATTCATAATCATATATGGCCTCGCCATTATTGTTGAGTTTTTTTTAAAAGATTCAATTAATTGACACAATCTAAATGAAATAGTCCATTATTGTTGAATTTTTTTTAAAAGATTCAATTAATTGACACAATCTAAATGAAATAGTCCTTAAATTTTACTAATAGTAATTGAGTGATTTAAATTAACGATTTTGAATAAAATTTAACAAGTACCACTCATTAATATTTCTTTTTTTAGAAGCTGGTGACACTATTCTTGACAATTTCACAAGTCAATGAAAACTCTAAATGAAATTCACATTGAGTCTCTTATTATACGTATTATGTGATCAATTCGATTATTTAAATGTGAGTTTTTTATTCGGTGGTGTCACATGCATTTGGTATCACTTGTAAGGGTTAGATAACACATAAAAAGCTTTCAAATATCACTGATGAGCAGCATAATCGGTAGACTGAGCTGATTATGCGCTCTGCTCAATTTAATGTGATCTGCTCGGCTGACAACATACTCTGCTCAACCAATAATACATTCTTCTCATATAACGTTCTATCTGGTTTTTCCATGTTACCAAAACAGCTGAGCATGACCGAATAAAAGCTAATGAGGTCCTCTATACCTCTCTATCATGCACATGGACCTATTTATATGGAAGACAAAATCTAACCTTGCATAAACAGATTTATACGTCCGGAATAGAGATAGGCATGAAAGATTCAGATGACCTATTCTCTAGGAGGATAAGGTTAATTACTACCTATAATCTCGCCAAGATGCTAAAATATAGGGTCATCCTTATATAACTCAAGAGCTCCCTATGGTACAAGGTACCATAAAGCTAACTTAGGCATCGGAGGGGTATTGGTAAGATACCACACCAGTGTCAAGTTCTTTTGTAAGGTGAGCGAGCAGGAGACTAAAATCGCTCCATTAGTTGGCGCCGTCTGTGGGAACGACATTTTTTTTTTCTATTACTGATTTGAACAGATTTATGGTCTATACTCTCTCTTTGGCTTCAAATGACAATAATGATCCTCCTCCAGTTCCCACTAGGGAAGACGATCGTGCTCCAATGGCCCCACCAGCTCCAATTACTTCGAGCGATTATCAAGCCCTTCGCCAAGAAGTCCTAACCTTAACCCAAGGGATGCAGCGTATCATCGAATAGAACCAAGCCTTATTGCAGCGTTATCAACCTACACCGCCTAGGACAGGCCACCCTCCTCTTGTGGGGGATCTCCCTTAGAATGATGCTCCCAAAGGGAAAGGAGATCCTAATGGAAGACAGGGCGAAGCGAGCAGCCAAACGGGTAGTCATCTCAACAGGTTCTTTACTGGCCCCCCGGTTCCTGAGGGCCCTATGATAGATCAGATGTGCCAGATGAAAGCGCAGTTGGATGGATTGACAAACCAGATGAAGACTAAGGCTCTTGCTTCAGTAGAAGAGTTAGTGTAGACTACAGAACTCCCATTCACTGTTGATGTGATGGTAGTCTCATTGCCACCAAAATTCAAAGTTTCGTAAAAAAAAAAAACTCTGAGATGTTTTGTGCAAGTGTTTTACAAAAAATTTGGGAGTTAAATTTTTTTAGCATTTCCAAGGTGTTCTTTCTCTCTCTCTCTCTTCTTTTCTAGAAAAATAAATATTGTATTTAAAATAGAACTTCTTTTTGTGTATTTTGTGTACATATTCTGCTAACAAAATTTTTTATTTTAAAATTTTGAATTCGCAGTTAATCTTGAAATATTTTTTAAGTCAAAAATAATTTTTTAAATTCATTGATTGACAAAAAAATAAATAATGTTTGAGAAAAAAATTTCCAAACATACTTCACAAATTTTTTTTGAAAATTTTTGGGAAAAACCCAAACAAACACACCATTTAAGTCTTTTACGCACTTGTAGGCTGTTCCAGACGCCATCATGTGCAGAGTCTTCTCCATTACACTCCGAGGAGCTTCTAGGACGTGGTTCAACAAACTCTCCCCCAATACGTTTAGTACCTTTAAAAAACTTAACCGGAGTTTTGTTAGCTATTTTATCACTCGTTAGCAGTACTGGAGACCAGCCACATATCTGCTCAATGTTAAATAGTTCAAAGGTGAAAGTCTTAGGGAATTTACTTCTCAATTTAATACAGAATCCATGCAAGTTGATAGTGCAGATGATAAAGTTGCCATAACATCATATATGTTAGGTCTTAGGCCTGGGTAGTTCTTATTTTCCTTGTTTGCTGATCCTCCGTCCAACACGACTGAACTCATGCTGAGAGCCCAAAGACAGATGAATGCAGAGGACACACTTGCTGCCCATAAGGATCACGAGAAAGTGGCCCCAACAGTTGGTCAACATGGAGGGTTTCACTCAGCCAGAGAGCAGAAGTGACGAGACAGTGGTCATTCGCATGCTGAGGAATCTTTTCGGGCCAAGAGAGCTAATCGAAGGGAATCTCCTCAGAAGGGAATTTTAGACAGGCCTTCTCGTCATAAGTATTATCGATTTCATCGTGATCATGGTCATGATACAGATTATTGTATCGAGCTCAAACAACAGATTAAAGGTCTTATCAGAAGGGGACTCCTCTAGAGATTTGTTCAGAAACATGACAACCAAAACTGACGACAGGATAACAGGAGGGGACCGGTTGCTCACGAGGAGGAGAGGACTCCTCCACCATCTCCACAGCGTCGTCCGATTGGAGAGATTCATATGATATCTGGAGAGCCAGGGCTGGCGGAGATACTAACTCTTCTTGGAGTTCCTATGTTGGAGAGGTGCTCAACACAGAGAGGCCGGTAAAACGAACACGGGTAGTTATGCCCACTATCCAGTTCACAAAAAATGATGCATAGGGGGTGCTCCAGCCTCATGATGACCCTCTGGTGGTTACAGTTCTACTCGACAATTGGACGATGAGACGAGTCCTAGTTAATATTGGTAGCTCTACCGACCTTATCTTTTTGCCAGCCTATGAAGAACTGCATTTGGAGAAAGATAAAATCAAGCCAGTAAAATCTCCCCTTGTGGAATTTTCTAGAGCAACTACTCATCCCCTTGGGATAGTGACTCTCCCAATCATGTTGGGAGATAAGCACAGATATGCTACTGCATTGGTGGATTTCCTAGTGATGGATTGCCTTTCAGCAAGGGGAGCCGGTGGAAGAACTGGTCGAAGTACCAGCAGTGAAAGGTCAGATCGAGAAGGTCTTTTGTATTGGCTCTAGATTAGATCCAAATGAGGTGGAATCATCAGTTGGTTTTCTGTGCAGCTACTTAGATGTTTTCGCTTGGTCACATGTGGATGTACCTGGGATTGATCCCACGATAGTGGTACATAGACCAAATGTTGACCAAACCTGCTGACCCATTAAGCAGAGGATACGAACCTTCACTCTAGAGAGAAATACTGTCATCACGACAGAGGTAGACAAGTTGAAGAAAGCTCTGTTTATCCAAGAAGCCCAGTATCCTTTATGGATTTCAAATGTGGTCTTAGTACCTAAACCAAATGGAAAATGGCGGCTATGCGTGGATTTTAAGGATCTTAATAAGGCATGCCCCAAAGATAGTTTTCCCCTTCCCCAGATTGATTTATTGGTTGAATCTACAACAGGTCTTGAGCTACTCAGCTTCATGGATGTCTTCTCAGGTTATAATCAGATTCAAATGTATCCTAAGGATGAGGAGAAGACGTCTTTCATTACGGATAAAGGGTTGTATTGTTACAAGGTTCTGCCTTTTGGGTTTAAAAATGCAGGGGCCAGCTACCAGAGATTGGTGAATCATATGTTCGGAAAGCAGATTGAGTGAAATGTTGAGTAATATGTTGATGATATGTTAGTAAAAAGTCTCCACAGATCCAACCACATGGCAGACTTGTAGGAAGCATTTAAGATACTAAGAAAATACCGGATGAAACTTAACCCCAACAAATGTGGGTTTGGGGCCAGCTCAGGTAAGTTCTTGGGGTTCATGGTCTCACAAAGGGGAATAGAGGCAAACCCAGAGAAAATCCAAGCCATTTTCAATAAGAAGTCTCCCAGGGGAATCAAAGAAGTACAGAAGCTAACTAGAAGCAAAACGGCCCTAAATTGGTTTGTCTCTAGGGCGATTGACAGATGCCGCCCATTCTTCCAAGTCTAGAAGGCTTTCCAATGGACTAAAGATGGTGAATTAGCCTACCAATAGTTGAAGGAGTATCTCTCAGCTCCTCCTCTGCTCAGTCGCACGAGAGAGGGGGAGGATTTATACTTGTATCTGGCTATATCTTCTCATCCAGTCAGTTCTGTGTTTATTCGTAAGGAATCAAATGTCCAGTATCCAGTCTATTATGACACGAGGGCCCTAAAGGGAGCAGAGCTAAGATAGAAAAGATGGCCTTCGCTCTAGTCACAACAACTGGAAGACGTAGGCCTTATTTCCAAGCCCACTCAATTAAAGTCATGACTGATCAACCTCTCAAGAAGACACTTCACAACTCAGAGAGATCTGGAAGGTTAATACAGTGGTCCATTGAATTGAGAGAATTTCATTTGGAGTTTTGTCCTAGAACAACTATCAAAGCCCAAGCTCTAGTAGATTTTGTGATAGAGTTCACTCTCTCAGATGAATTAGATTTCATACAAGAACATACACAAGGATTGCAGACTGAGAGGCCTATATGATGGATGCTCTATGTGGATGGGTCAGTTAACACTGAAGTCTGTGGGGCAAGCGTAATCCAAATCTCCCCCAACCAGATCGAACTCCAATATGCACTAAGATTCAACTTCAAAGCCACAAACAATGAGATAGAATATGAGGTCCTTCTCACAAGACTCAGATTAGCTAAATCCTTGTGCATAAAAGATCTAACCATTAGAAGTGACTCCCAGTTGGTTGTGGGGCAAGTGTTGTGAGAATATGAGGCCAGAGAAGACCGAATGAAGCAATATCTAGATTAGGTGAAGAAAATACAAAAAGCCTTTGGGACAATGATGGTAGAGAGAATTCCCTAAGAAGAGAATCAGGAGGCAGATTGGTTGGCGCGCCTAGCCACAGCTCGAGAAGAAATGATAGATCGACTCATTCCTGTTCAGTGATTGGAACGGCCCAGTGTTGAGCAACCTGCCATAGAGATCGCTACAGTGAGTTATAAAGGATCTTGGGCAAATTCTATAGTAGAATACTTGGAG
>JABCMJ010002630.1:0-12900 GCA_014822125.1 Arbutus unedo
TGTATCAAATATTTACATATAAAAAAACAACTTGTGGTTATATTTGTTTTAAAATAGCACAAAACGTGTGCATTGACGTTGCGTTTTAGAAAATATTTTTGTAATGCTAAACAAAATTATTTTGACAGTAACAAATAAAATTGCTCTAATTTAATAATTTAAGGATCTAATCGAGAAATAATCTAAAGTTTCAAAGGTCAACGAGTTTTTGATAATACTTTAAAGATGTATCAATAGCTAATTAGACACAGATTTTTTAATGGGTATACGTAATACATGGGATCTTATGATGGCCTTCTGGGTTGTTGAAAATAATTGTTAATTACACTATTGCTTGACTTAGGGCTTTTATACAGACGAGAACTCGTAGTTACTTGAGAAAGTGACTCTAGTAAGTGAGAAAGGATTTTGTAAAACGGTTATATCGAGTAATGCTATTAATAATTTATTTATTTTCAATTCTGTGTACTTGAAATGAGCCACGAGATCGAGTTGTCCGACAATGCAATATTGTCAACTCAACCTCACGTACCTCCTTTGCGCACTCAATTCAACAAAAATCAAGAGTCTCACAATAATATTTGGTCGTGTATTAGGTCTGAATTCTGGATTCTGACTGCTTCTATAATTTTTTTTTTTTTAACTTTTAAAGCTCGCTCGAACGTAAAAAATAGTATCTCGATGCAACTTTGAATTTGTTACAGTAATTAGAGCTCACTCGTACAGTCTCGAGCTTACTCGAACGACCTTCACAATTATGCTAAATTTTTAATCCTTGGACATCGCGACTTTGATTTCAATTCTAATTACTCCAAAACATCATCTGAGGTTTTCAAAGCCTACCAAACTAGAAATTTGACTTTTACCACATTTCCAACGTCAACTAAAATTATTTAAATCTAAATTTTATTTAACCTCGAAGTTCAATTTAATTTAAATTTAAATTTTACGAAATTATCAATCAGAAAATTAAAAATTAAAATACCCTATCCGAGTTAGGGCTCACTTGATCACATTGCTCATTACCTAGTATATGTTACTTATTACATAACTAATGAAAAAACAAGTTATTGTTAGCGGCGTACGATTTATTTATGTTTTAATTTAATTATTGCTAATTAAGTGAAGATTACTTCTGATGATTGGAAGATAATAATTACAAAAACAATTACTTTGCTTTTCTAATAAGATTTATTCCATAGAAATGCTAACTGATGATAGGAAAATAGAATTTCTTCTACAAACTGAAATCACCTCCAAATCAATTCTAAATGAGAAATTAAAGCTCTTTCTCTCTTATGTTGAAAAGCATAAACGTCCTTATTAAAACTAAAACAAATAAAAAAAAACAACTAATATTGTGAACAAAAAACTAGCATATGCTTACAAAATATACCTTTCTATCAACTAATGTAAGCAAAAACAAACACCTAATTAAAAAAATAGTGGTCATTGCTGTCAATTAGTAATCTACACTTCTCAAATCATATATAAGGTAGTTTTAAATAACATTACTATTGTTCAATTAAAAAAAGCAAAACAAATATGGATTTTTTTTTTGTAACTATTTGATGAAAAACAAATCGCAACTGATTTTTTAAAAAGATTTGACCAAATAAAATTAAAGAATGATCAATATTGATTGTTATCTTAATTCATGAAAATCTTGATTATGATTTTTATTTATATGAAAGTTTGCAGTCTTAGAATTTTTTTTTTCTTTAATGCCTCTTGTTTTGACATGTCTATGTCAAACATGTTAAATGCATGAGCAATGCTATTTACACATCACATTATACATCAAGTTATACATCATGTTTACGTGACATTCATTAATTTGAGCATGTATCAAAATGTAAGGTATCCACTTTTATACTTTACAGTTAACATGACATATCACTTAGTCATGATGTACAACTTAATGTGTTAATAGACTTATTCTAAATACATTAGTATTTTATTTTTCCTCTTTATAGTTTCCAAGTTAGCAAAAAGTTATCTAATTTAATTTTTACCAAAGTTAAGATTCATTACCTTAAATCCGTAGATTATGTATTTTTTATAGGATTTACTATCTTCAACTCTCTTAATTTCATATTTTATGGATGTATCGCGTACCAATTCAGTTGTTTTTTTCTTTTCAAGATGTAACCCAGTAAATTTTTTTATCTAAACCCTAGGTTGTTATTGTTACTGTTTTTGGACTGAAATATTTTGATGAGACGGTAACATAATTAACATTTAGGACTGGAAGCTATTTTTATTTTTATTTCTTTTTGTTAAAAAATGCTTTGTTAATTAAGTTCTGATATTTCAAATCCGAGAAGAATTGAAAGTGGATTGATAATCAACAATTAATGAGTGTTAGATTCATACAGCTTGGACACATTAGGAATGCTTACAGTTGGTCGCGTAAAGACAAAATAAGCATATAATGTTTAGAAACCTGTTAATATGTTTTAAACACAATTAATCCAATAAGCCAAAACCACCATTTGACTTTACAGTTTGGACAATTATATATATAACAACTTTGTTTCCTTCTTTTTCATCAACACCGACAGAAGTTTTTAGAAAGAGAGTGACGCTAGAGAGAGAAAGTGAGTGTTCATGGAAGTGAGGGTTCGTGGAGATAAGTCACTGCCGAGCACTACCCTCGCTCATTCCGTCGCCATCTCGCATCGAATTTACCACCTGAAAATCTGGAAACTCACCCACGAGGTAGAAATACATATTTTGCAATTTTAGTTTCGTACAATTTACAGATATTTATCTGTAATTTTTCTTAAGGAATTGTATATTTTTTTTATCGGGTCTCGATCCAAATTATTAGATTTTGTCCAAATTACACCACACTTGCACATTCGTACTTTTTTTAATGTGTTATGATATCCCATATTCTACTATGTTGTTATGCTGCTTGAATAATTTAGCGATGTTATTAAGATTCTAAAAGAAAAGAGTATATTGTTGATGAAATTTCTGATGCGATAATGTCATGCTGAAATTTTGGTTAGTCCTATTTATAGCCGTTATACTGTCAATTTTAATTCTAGAACTTAGTGTATTTGATTTGGAAAAACCTAGAGTCATATGGTAGGGACACTGGACCGAATGCTGCTTGTGACACGGAAGTGGAGGATGTTAGAGCGTGTATTGTATTCGGATAATATGTAGAGACACTGAGGAACGTTAAAGAAAAGAGTAAAACTGGTTTGGCCGTGGTGACAGTTTGATTCGGGTTTTGACCCATGTGTATGGCGTAATTATGCCAAGTTGAATATGATTTGATTATAAGGACCCAAACTAGGAGGAGCTGTAAACAGTTGAAGGTGACTTCGGGACATCTGCAATGACAGCTCCGGACCCGAGGGAGTGGCAACCTGTGTCTTGGGCGTCCTTGAGCCTCTCTCTGCCTTGTTAGGTTGGTACTCGATCGGGTATATCACCTCAGATTATGGGCCCATCGTAAGCAAGGACTGGTCAATATCAACCGATTACCTATGGTAGTGTTTAAAATGGTAGGATCGGATTTCCAAGGCGGTGAATCCTAAAAATTTAAATACAAGATTCATAACAAATCTATGTGTTTCTTTCCGCTAGTCTAATTATTTTGTTTCTTCAATTTAGTATATAATGTTTGTTAAATTACATGTTTCTTGAGTTAGTGTTTCAGGTATATTTTTTTGCTGAGTATTGTGTACTTATGGAGTAATTTTTCTGCCCTTGGCATTCATGCCAGATGGAGAAGCACAAGAGGAGTGACAACTTGAGATGGAAGAGTAAAACTTTGATGCTGAGAGCTACGACAACACTTGGATCCCTTACCTATATCAGCTATGTGTCCTTATTTATTTTGCAATTCATATTTATGAAGTAATATTATCATTACGTTTTATTTAACGTAATTGAATTAAAATATTTTAAACAATGTTCCGAGAAATCGGGACGTTACACT
Organism: Arbutus unedo; assembly: GCA_014822125.1. Taxonomy (NCBI): domain Eukaryota; kingdom Viridiplantae; phylum Streptophyta; class Magnoliopsida; order Ericales; family Ericaceae; genus Arbutus; species Arbutus unedo. The sequence goes on from JABCMJ010002630.1 coordinate 3,959, forward strand.
TTCTGTCTTACGTTGCAAAGCATAAACGTCCTTGTTAAAACTAAAACAAATAAAAAAAAACAACTAATATTGTGAACAAAAAACTAGCATAAGCTTACAAAATATACCTTTCTATCAACTAATGTAAGCAAAAACAAACACCTAATTAAAAAAATGGTGGTATTGCTGGCAATTAGTAATCTACACTTCTCAAATCATATCTAGGGTAGTTTTAAATAACATTACTATTGTTCAATTAAAAAAGCAAAAAAAATATGGATTTTTTTTTTGTAACTATTTGATGAAAAACAAATCGCAACTGATTTTCTAAAAAAATTTGACCAAACAAAATTAAAAAATGATCATTGATTGGTATCTTAATTCATGAAAATCTTGATTATAATTTTTATTTATATGAAAGTTTGTAGTCTTAGAATTTTTTTCTTCTTTAATGCCGCTTGTTTTGACATGTCTATGTCAAACATGTTAAATACATGAGCAATGCTACTTACACATCACGTTGTACATTAAGTTATACATCATGTTTATGTGATATTCACTAATTTGAGAATGTATCAAAATGTAAGGGATCCACTTTTATACTTTATAGTTAACATGACATGTCACTTAGCCATGATATACAACTTAATGTGTTAGTAGACTTATTCTAAATACATTAGTATTTTATTTTTCCTCTTTATAGTTTCTTGGTTAGCAAAAAGTTATATAATTTAATTTTTACCAAAGTTAGGATTCATTACCTGTAAATAAAGATGTACCTTTCATTGGTAATGCATTCAATCATTCAACAAAACTCAAAATTTTTTCTATACTCCTTGTGCACAAGGTGTTTTATCTTTTCTTGTAAATTCAAGAATCTGTAAATTATAACGAGACCTACGTCTGTTGAAATGTATCTAACACATTCATCTATTAGAACAATATCTAATTCTTTTTTCGCTACAGCACTGCATCATTATTCTCGACGAGTTCTCATACATTAAATTTTATACATAGTAAGCCATTAGTAATGCTCTCTCGCGCGCACACATATATAGGGAAAGGTTCCATGCACCAAGGTTTTTTGAACTAAGTTTAGACCAATCATAAAGACCTTTCGATGTGGTCAATCCAAGGGTTGAGATCAAAAGCCCTAAAAATTCTTAAAAATTCCTTCGATTAACTCAAATCCAACCATAAGATTGGTTCAAAAAACCATGGTCCCCCCCCCCCCCCCCCCCAAACACACACACACACACACACACATTACAATCCATAAAAGTATTGAATTGAGTGCTTAGGACATGGTTACACTTCAGAAATTTCTTAAAAATAAAAGAGTCACCTAACATCTACTGGTGTAGCCATGACTCTCGTTTCTTCTAATTCAACAGATTTGACAGCGACGTTCTCGGGATACGCATCTTCATCCATATTTGGCATTGAAATACTAGGGATAATGTAATATTCGTGAGTTGGGACACTCATTAAGATAAGAAAAACTATCCAATCCCCTTATATGACTGACAGGACAGGATGGCAAATACATAACTCACATACGTGTGAAAATAAAAGTACGAGATATCTCAAAGTTCTTAATAGTTTCTGACATCTATTCCAATCCTTGGTCAAACTAACCTATAATACTCTATTGCGCTATGATCACATACGCTTATGCTCTCAAATAATAATTTCTTGTACGTTGTACTATCATACGCCAAGTTCTCGTACACTATGTTTTCATTTACTATGCTCCCATTCTCCCACACATCTCCATCCTAATTGTAGTCCTCTATAACCTAAGTTCTAAATATCACATTTTGGCAAAGACACGGTATAACTCAGGGCATAGTATGACTTAAGACAACACGACTTAGAACATAGCATAGCTCAAGACAATGACATAAGTAAAGACATAGCACAACTCAAGATAATGACACAACTCGAGACATAGCACGACTCAAGACAATGGCGGGACTCAAAACTTATTATGCTCAAGACATAGTGTGGATCGATGCATAGTATGATTCCAAGCACTATCCAAACCTAGGTTCCATTTCTCCTTAAATTTTCAAAATCATTTCTAGTTTAGCATAATTAGCATAAACAATATCAACATGATAGAATCAATGATTCAGAGCATTATGAGATTCACAAACTATATTTCATGCATAATTCATTAGGTGCTAAGTTTCACATAATCAATTCTTAAAAGTCAATATATAATAGGCATGTGAGTTCTAAGGTCCGAGATCAACCCAAACAGTTGATATAACAAAGTCAATGATTGTCAAATTAAGGGTCCAAACTGTGGCCTATTAGGATGGTGGCTGACCAGTGGGGGCCTAGTAGGGTAGTGGTCGACCATAATGGCTGAGTAGTGTAATGGCCGAGTAGTGTGGTGGCCAAACAGGATGGCCAACCAGAGTGGGTTGAGTAGTGTGATGTTAAAATACGATATTTGTGTTGATACGTGCTTCTACCGTTCTGTCCTAATTTGAGGCAACAAATACGAAATATATAAGATGAGAGCATTGTATAGCCAATCTCAAATTCAAATTATACGATAATGGATGGTTCAAATTCAATTAAGAGATGTTTTTTTTTTCAGGAATCAAATATGTAGATTAAGGTTCGTGATGAACCAATGAGTTTCAACTCATAAAGATTCTACTAAATAATTAATTTAAAAAATAATAAGCACTTTTCATATCGCATTGTACTCTACTCGAATTTTCGAAAAACTATATTTTTCATGGATCTCATATAAGACCTAGCAGCATCTACGCTCTAATACCATTTTAAAAACACCCAAGTATAATTCAAGTTCATATCACATTTATTGACCAATACGCATGCACACATATATCATCAATACATCTGTGCACAGGCAGGACAATATTAACCTAGATTGGTTTGATTTTGGTTAAAATTATTCAAGTAGTGAAAGCCTAAATGATTTATCTATAATTAATCGAGTTAAAATTATCGCAAAATAAAAAACAAATTATTTACTTTAGAAATCCACATTTAGGATCTTGTTATAGTCAGTATATCTGGATTTACACATATAAAAGTAGTTCAGGGGTGTCACACGTGGGTTTGCTAATCTGGTCTAGAGTTATTGTAGTGTGACCAAATTACCCATGGTATTTGGCATCAATGACTAGAGAGCCCTCAAACTTTGCTAATGGACCCTTTCTTTCTCTCAACCTACCCAAATGGTTGGTTCGATAATCAAAACTTGAAACTTAAACAGATTTGTTTCATTATACCTTCAATGGAGAGTTACAAATTTCAATTAATCTCAGCGTTTATGATTTTGATTACGTGATTATGGCCCAAATTGTTATTCAAACAAGGGGTTGTTCTTGCATTGTTCTGGAGTTGAAGGAAGAATGATCTGTACGTGCACAATCCGCCAATCCGTGTTCATTTCATTGCTTAGTTGTAGGATTAAGGTAAAGAAAATCACTACCAACCCATATGTTACGATTTACAAAGGATCGTATGTCAATTTTTTATTTTGAAAGCATGTTAGAATTGAGGGTTTATTGTTCATTGTTGAAAAACATGAAATGAAATTAATTTTCGATAGTTATTGTTTCATTCAATTGATAAGGGGTTTATGTTTTTCAAACCATAAAGCATTTGGTCGCTGATTCAATTTCGTTTATATAAGTAGAATCGAAATTTAGGGTTTGGATCGAGTCGAGTTTGATAAAGAAACAAAAAATTAGAGCTGTTGAAAAAGACAGCTCGCTCGAGCGAGCTTTAGGCCGCTCAAGCAACCTGTCTGTATTCTAATATACTTTGACATTTTGGAGAAACAAAATTCAGAACCCAAAATTAGACAGACCACTCGAGTGGGCTCTAGGCCGCTTGAGCGACCTACTGAAATTTAGAAATTTGACAGATTATAATCAGGCCTTTTGGGTAGTAAATCCATACCACAGCCTACACTCTTTTGCATGACAAACTGCAAAGGTATCTAGGAATATGTTTGCATGATCACGAGTTCTCGTGGAGCTATGTGCGAGCGGTTGATCAACTTTGACCATGGATGTATGTAATCATATGTTGATGATGTTATAGTGTTATGATTATGGTTTATGTCGATAAAAGTTGTAAGACGGATTGTAGTATTGATGACAATGGAAATCTAGGTTTAACCGATGAGTTAGCCAATGTTGTATATGAAAAGTGTTGAAATGTTCATCATGCCGATAGATTAATGAGGCCGTCGTGCTATAAATAGTAGTTAGTGAACTATATTAAGATTTGGGTGATTATGTGAAAATCTAAAATTCATGTCAAGGACACCAGTTCAAGTGCCACCGTAACACGGAAGTAGAGGATATTGAGCAATCCTTATAAGTAGTGGAATATGTAGAGAACAAGTAGATTCATTAATGAAAAAGTGGATAATTAGTGGCCATCATGCCAAATTTGTTGGTCGTCGTGCCTTGTGTTATGTTTTGGGCATCGTCCCAAGTATGTGTTCCATGTGGGTTTGAGTCCCACCGGGCGTCGTCCCGTTTGTTGATAAATGACCCCAACTAGGAGATGTGTGTATTCGGTTGGAGGTGACTTCGGGATACGTTTGCGTCGACAACTCTATACCCCGAGGGAGTGATGACCTTATCTTAGGCGACCTAAGGCGGTAAAGGAAAAGCAGCTAAGATTCGTTGATACCTGACTCGATGAAGCCACGTATTCGGCCGGGTCTAGTTAGAGTGAAGTAGGTATTGGCTCGAGTAGACGGTAGAATGTCTCTTCCTTACCTCGATAAGGACTTGTCAATATCAACTGAGTACTCTACTCTAGATAGTCGGATAAGAAGAAATATCAGAAAAAAATGGTATTCTTAAAAACTTTAACGAGAGAAACCATAACAAACCTACATAAATTTATTCATGCACTTTATCGTTTTCTTGGCTAAATATATGACTTGCTATAAATTTTTATCTTCAAGTTTGATTTTTCAGTGACTTTTTTTACTAAGTTTCATTACTTATCGATACAACTTCTCTGGCTCTAGTATTTCATAATAGATGTCGTAGAGCAGTTGGAGTATCCTCCCGAGCGTGAAGATCTAAGACCTAAAAAAGAAGACCATGGTGATGTTTGACTATCTTACCCTTAGTAGCTCTGTTTATTTATTTTGAGTAAAAGAATATAAACGATAAGGGGTATTTATGTTATTTCTATTTTTGCACTATAAAATTCTTATTTATGTACACTTTGTTGTTATCAATTAATAAAAAGGACATTTTTGTCATTTATTAATCAATTGATTTAATAATTAAAAATTAATATTTCGAGAAATCGAGGCGTTACGATTTTTCAGCAAACATTGATGTATAGAAAAATAAGTCGTAATTATTTTTTGTTCCAAAATAGCATAAAACGCGAGCACTGACGTGGTTTCTAAAAAATATTTTGTTAGTATTAAACAAAATTATTTTACAATAACGGGTGAACTTGCTCCAATTTAATAGTTGAAGGATCTAATCTAGAAATAATATAAAGTGGTCAAATAAGTGCCTGATAGTACTTTAAACAAGTGTCAGTAGATAATTTCTTTACAAATTTGCTACCAGCCATGACTTTTCTCATGAATTTCATCCCGAAAGTTGTGGAACCCACTTATTTACTTTGCCCTTTTACCAATTTGATTGCTCACTATTTCTTCTCCTCTCTCTCTCTCTCTCTCTCTCTCTCGTTATCAAGTGATTCTTTTGAAAAACAATTTATTTTTATTTATTTATTTTAATTTTATTAGTTTTACGTTCAAATACTTAAAATTATTAATTTTCCTTAAATCATTTAAAAATATTTACGTTCATCACAGGTCCTAATGTGCCCCATTTTTGAGAAAAAAATATGATCAACACTGCTCATTCGAATTTTTTCGGTCATATTTTACAAATTTTATTCTCGAAAAAAATACTAAAAATTTACTATTTACGTAAAAAATAATTTCGAGATTAACAGTATGCTTCCTTTAACCCCTCACCCCTTCTTCTCTCTCTCGTAAAAGGTTACCAAGTTATTTTTAATATTTTTTCTTTATTTAATTATTTTAATTTTGTTAGTTTTGCATCAAATATTTAAATTTATTGATTTGTTTCTTAAATCATCCAAAAATATTCACATTCATCACATGTCCTAATGTGCCCAATTTTGAAAAAAGATAAATTGACCGATACCGCTCATTTGAACATTTTTTAGTTGTGTTTTTTGAATTTTATTTTCGAAAAAATACTAAAAAATTACTATTGACTTAAAAAATTATTTCAGAATTAACTCCATAAAAAATAATTTTTATAAATTAATCATATATCAAAAATAATTTTTATTTAATTTTCATCAAATACCTTATCGTGAGCTCCGAATATTTTGTAATTATATTAAAATATTTGTATTTATCAAAATATTCTGAGCTCATAGTTAATTTCGAAATAATTTTTTAAGTCAAAAGTAAATTTTTAGTATTTTTTTTAGAATAAAATTCAGAAAGCACGATAGAAAGAGATTCGAATGAGTGGTGTCGGTCACTTTTCTTTTCCTTAAAGTTGGGTGTATTAGAACATGAGATGAATGTAAATAGTTTTGGATGATCTAAGAGATTTTTAACTTTTTTTATAAATCAACAAAAAAAATAACGAAGAAATATAAATCAACAAATACTTTACCATAATTCAATAATCTTTTATTAAAAAATTCCAAGCTCACGGTTAATTCCGAAATAATTTCTTAAGTCAATGACAAATTTTTAGTATTTTTTTAGAATAAAATTCAAAAAACACAACTAAAAGGGGTTCAAATAAGCAGTATCAGTCAATTTATTTTTTTCTCAAAGTTAGACGCATTAAAACATGTGATGAATGTTAATATTTTTGGATGATTTAAGAGACAAATCAATAAATTTAAATAACTTGCTTACCTTTTAAGAAGGAGAGAGAAGAAGGGGTGAGGGGTCAAAAGGAGCATACGGTTAGTTTCAAAATAATTTTTTATGTTAATAGTAAATTTTTAGTATTTTTTTTAAAAATAAAAATTGTAAAGCATAACCGAAAGGGGTTCGATGAGCGGTGTCGATCATATTTTTTTCTCTAAAATTGAGCTCATTAGGATATATAATAAATGTGAATATTTTTTAATAACTTAAGATAACTTCATAATTTTAAGTATTTAAACACGAAACTAATAAATTAAAATAAATAAATGAAAATAAAACATTTCAAAAAATATCACTTCCTAACGAGAGAGAGAGAGAGAGAGAGAGAGAGAGAGAGAAAAAAGAGTGAGCAATTAAGTTGGCAAAAGGAAGACCCCTGAGACCCCAAATTAATGAATGCGAATATTTTTTAATAATTTAAGATAAATTAATAATTTTAAGTATTTGAACGTAAAACTAATAAAATTAAAAGAAATAAATAAAGATAAATTGTTTTTCAAAAGAATCGCTTGATCTTGATAATGTGTGTGTCTGTGAGAGAGAGAGAGAGAGAGAGAGAAGAAGAAGAAGAAATAATGAGCAATAAAATTGGCAAAAGGGCAAAGTAAATAGGTGGATCCTATCACTTTGGGGATGAAATTCATGACAAAAGTCATGGCGGATACCAAATTTGATTTCTTTATCATAGTTTTTTAATTTGTTGAAAAACTCGCACAAAAAGTTGAAAACGTCTCTGTGACCCAGCATCAGAGGAAAATAATTGTTGATTACACTATTCCTTGACATTGACTTGGAGATTTTAAATAGATGTGATCTTGTTGTTACTCGAGAAAGTGACAAGTGATTGAAAAAGAATTTTGTAAAACCGAGATATCAAGTATTTATTTGTGTGTTTGAAATGAGATTTGAAATTAATTTGTGACATCACATATAAACACGTCACACGAGTCTAATCTTAGAGTAAGGTCTAAGAGACCGTTGTCTAGGGCCTCCAAACTCAAGGACTCTATAACAATATTTGGTCTTGTATCAAGTATGGATAAAAAAAATTCTAAGTTCTTAAGCTCAATTTGTTTTCAAGGGTCATGCCTAGAGCCTACTGAAAAACATAAAAAAAAAGGCCCTTAATTTTATTGACCTAATATTGTATCCAATGTCTATATTTTATTCAAGAGATATTCTGTAGGTATTGTAATGACATGTAGCGTTTAGACTTTATATTCGCAAGATTTCTTTTTTAAACCATTTATTAGGCTTTCGATAAGCAACGGATTTCGTAGACATTTTTTACAGTACTTTACTATAAAATTTGAAACTTAAACTTTTTGGAAGGCAAATGACAAAATTTATCTTGTATGGAATTTTATTTTTCTTTTGAAGTCGCCATATATTGTCACCTTTCTTTGTCATATTTGCACGTGGGTAAATTCTACTGACCTCCCCTGAGATTTTTGAGAAATACATTGACATCTCGTGAGGTTTCTTAAATCACACTGACCTTCATCACTTTCGTTGGCAGTGCAGCGTGGGAGTTTTTGTAATGTCCCGATTTCTCGGACATTAATTAAATCCATTAATTCAATTGATTAGTAAATGATAAAAATACATTTTTTTTATTAGTAAAACAAAGGCAAATGAAGTTTAATCAGGCTTACTAAGTGCAAAAATAGAAATGACATAAATACCCCTTAGGGTCTACATTCTTTTATTTCAAAATAAAAGTAAACAGAGCTACTAAGGGTAGGGTAGCCAAACGCCACCATGATCCTCCTCGACAGGTCCCGGCTCTCCATGCTCGGGTGGGTACTCCGACTGCTCCGCAACATCTGGTATGAAACACCAGGGGCAGAGAAGTTGCACCGATGAGTTTTGACACTCAGTAGAAATGATTACCCAAAATACCGAACCCAAAGGCAATAAAACACGTAACAGAATACAACAAGATAAATTCATAATAATAGACTACTAGGTGATAAACATGAATAACGAAATCAAGTAT
>JABCMJ010002631.1:0-18737 GCA_014822125.1 Arbutus unedo
CACATACAACTTCATACACATTGGGCATGCGAGAACCTCCTTTGAAATAAGATATATTTGATAGGTGATGCATGTTCTCTTATGCAGTATGGCATACGCGGAGATACAAACATACTCTCGGTAAACCAATGAACAAAAGATATCTTTTATCTGTCAAAGGTGTCCATGAACTTTGATTAACTCGGAACACCCTACATTACCAACCAAACCAAATATTAGAGTATTATGGGTCCCCAAAATGAAGTCTTTACGTAATTAGCCACAGTTCAAGAACTTCCATATCCAACAAAATATAATGTAAAAATTCACCCTTTGTGAAACATTTCCAGCCAATAAACTCCTACATTGTATGCAGGGAAGACACTTATTCAAAAATCCTTACACTGCTGCTAAAGTCTAACGGATTTGCCAACTTAAGCATAGGCACATAACTATACCGCGCTCAGTTTTTGTATAACAAAAGAAACACGTCAAACTGTCACGACCCAAACTGGAGTGTCAGAATCTCTGACGGACCAGTGAGTATAAAATTTCATCAATCAAATCATATTTTAGTTCTACAAATAAAAAAAAAAGGGTTGTTAAACAAACCAACGCCATATTTGCCCATTGAAGAAATGTCGAAGGTAAACAGAGAAAAAAAAACTCGATCCTCGAGATTGTAATCATCCGCGAATCTATGCTCAGGTAAAGATTCCTAGATATTATAATAGCAGCACACATCAATCCACCAAAATTATAGTCCTTATAGAGTTAGACACGTTTGGGAGTAATTTCTCAAAGGCAAGTTTTCAAAAAATTTGGTTTGCAGGAAATGTAACTGCTCGTAAAGCTTTCAACTTCCACATCTCGCAATGAAACCCGCGGTTGATGGCGAGGATAGGGTACCTGTGGATAGGGAAGGAAAGACCGGAGGGTGGAGGAATCAGTGGCCACCGCCTTGTTCCTTGACGTGGTGCTGCTGATGCTCTAGGTGGCGACGCTCTTCGGGAAGAGCGACGAGGTAGGAGAAGATCATACCACCAAAGCAGACATGGTAGAGAGGTTGGATCGAACTGGTCTGGATGTACTTAGCATGGTAATTGTCCAAACCCCTCTTGATCGCGTTCTTCACGTAGTCGATGCTGAACATCGGCTTCAAGTGATTTGGTACCTCTTTCACCTTCAGCCCTCTGATCTCGTTGTAGAAGTTCCTCATCGCCATTTTCGTCGCGGAGATGTTATTGCAATCCCAGCCCTATCCTAGCTTTTCCTCTCTCTCTCTCTCTTATTTACTTTCTAATTTAATTTAAATATTTTTGGATTGATTTTTCTGATTAAATTTTCTTCAAAAAAAGGTGTGCAATAACATAGCATTCGTGATGATTTTTTTGAGGCTTTTCGTACCACCAGTGTTACATACACATCACTTTTACACATTATTTTTATATATCATTTAAAACTACGTCATTTTGTGTTGAAGAAAATCTAAATATATTTTGAGCGATATGGGTCAAAAATAAATATTATTTTTTCTCAACACAAAACGACATAGTTTTGAGTGATGTGCAAAAATGATGTGTAAAAGTGATGTATGTGTATCATTTTTGCTTTTCGTACAACTCGAGTTTGACATTTCATATCTCATAAAAAGTTTGTAATTCATTACATTACATGATGATTTTTTTTTAGACTTTACGTATAATTCGAGCTTAATATTTCACATCGCAAAATAAGTATATAATACATAGCATTTGCGATAATCTTTTGAGCTTCTTTCGTACAACTCGAACTTGACATTTTCATATTACAGAAGAAGTATGCAATACATAGTATCTGTGATGATCTTTTGAGGCTCTTCATATAACTCGAGCTTGATATTTCACATCAAACTTGTGACGACTTATTTGTGGTTGGACTAAACGAGTGAACAGAACTAGTAAAATTCCTATAAAGGCTTTTAACGGACATAGACATTCATAGGATTATCAAGCTTCACATAAGATTAACACATTAAGATCAAGTCCTTTATTTACAATAACATCTCACAAATTCTACTGGTAACCAAATTGGACAAATTATTTGTCAATCCGACCTACTTTTCAACTTATTTGAGCGACCACAGGTAATTGACGAATTTTCATCTTCATTCGTGTCTTTAACTGCACAATATCTGCCATCACTTGCCTCTAAGTAAACATTAGTTAGCGAGATTTTGTAGAACTCTTCTACTAATTTATCCCGAATTATTTTGTTACCTTCGTGTGGATCTTTCTATGAACTCTTTTTTTTTCGTCGAAACTCGATGAGCTCCTTTTGCAAGACGGGTGCTCGGAACAACCTCTTTTGTCTTTGCTAAATTAGTTATGAATAAGTTCTGAACTAATCGTAAGTTAGACTCCATAAAAATGGATATAAATAAACGAATACGTGTTTTTATTCATTTAAATGCTTATAAATTGCTATCCAGTTAAATTTAAAGTTTTGAAATGATTTATTAAAGTTAAAAATAAATTTACTTAAAAAAATAAATTTCCTCTTTTTCTTTTTTTTGGTCGTTTTTTGCTTTTCATTCTCACTCCAAATCACCCAGTCCCAACGATCGATTGATACAGGTGGAGCTTCGTATTGGTCTCGATTATCGAGCATCATGGCCGCCATGGAAGGCGTAGTGGGAGCTCTCGATCAGTCGCAGCCTCAACAAGCACCAGCCAAAGTTGTAGAAAGGTTGAATCAGGCTCTGCAGCAACAACTCAACCTCGATTCCGTCAAGACTCGAGCAATCAGCCTCTTCAAAGCCATCTCTCGCATCCTTGAAGATATTGACCTCATTACCCGCTCCAATGCTGTCCCCAAATGGTTAGCTCTCTCTCTCTCTCTCTCTCTTATGCTCTGTTTGGTTACCTAAAAATGGCAGGTGACGAACATAAAATTCGAGTCCCGTGTTCTGATCAACAGCGTCGAGGATTAAGAGTTTGAAAGGGGCTCAAATTTGTTTTTGGTTAGCTGGATGCGATCAATTGTGCTAACTTTTGATCGCAAATTTTCAATTTTCCAGTATATTCTGCTTCCTTTCTCTATTCCTCAAAGTATGGTGTACTTCTATCTTTCTTACTACCACTATATTTCAGTCTCCCCGTATGCTATGTTGAGATTGAGGATGTAAAATGTCGAACTGTAACATAAGAGCCGAAGTTCAGTTTGAGGACATGACGAGTATTTCATGTAATTATCCTCAAAGAAATTAGCTTTTGCGTTCTCAAATGACAAGACGCTGGACCTTTGGGAATTCCCCACGCTCTAGCAGATGGGACAGAATTGATTTTTAAAGAGAATCTTCTTCAATCTAGAGGAAATACTCGTCTATTCAGGATTGGACCATCCATAGCAATCGTATCCATTTTATTAAATTATTCAGGGCCATTACGTTTCTCTTTGTAACCAAACAATTAGTAGGAAACCTATTGTGATTCCTAATGACAGAGTAAAAATAGGAACAAACATACATATGATCCCATAGACTACTTTTAAGTATTCCAATCTAGAAAAATAACTGATAGCTTGTACTTCTGTTGTATTAATTATCATTTCAACGATCAGCCTTTACAAAATGAAACTCAACAAGAATGATAAAGTTACAAACTTTTGGCGCGTGCAGTATTTTCTTACCGGGGGAAAAGTTAAACGAGGGCAAAAGTTTTGAACTTGATGTCTGATTATATTTTAGGCATATTCGGAAACTTTTATTGCATTGACATTTTTGTTTTTTTTGTCTCCCAGGCAAGATGTAATGAACCAATTTTCTATGGTGAATCTTGAGCTTTTTAACATCGTGGAAGACATTAAGAAGGTCTCCAAGGCTTTTGTTGTTCATCCAAAGAATGTTAATGCGGAGAATGCTACGAGTATGAGCTTATTTCTCCTCCACATTTATGTTGGCAGATAACTGTGACGCCTCTTTGATAAAAAAATTATGGATGGATAGTCCAACTTGCTTGATATGATGCCTATTGCATTCTATTCTGATGCTTGTTAGTAAAACTTACTGTATTGGACTAGCTGAAGTGACACTGATAATTTTCCTTTGTTATGCCTAATGCCTCTACTACGTGTGCTCACGAGTAGTGACCCAACTTTGGCCTGGACTATCGAAATTTAACCCTCAGCCTCTCTTTTGCTTTCTTTCCTTCTTCTTTGGCATACTGAAGCTTGGAAAGGATGTTTGAACCTTCAAAGGATATGTTTTGGTTGTATGTTTCTGTCAATCATACTTCCGACATCATTTTTTAGGATCCATGGCTGAATTACTGCACATTTAGCCATTAGGATAAGATCAATGCTGGTGAAATTTGTCTTTGCAGAAGTTCACCAGACCTCTACATACTAATACGCAGGATGAGGATTTTCTCAGTCTTTTTCATTAGCTTATTGGCCTGCTGCTAATTGGATAAGCATTTTGCGATCTTTATGATGTTTAGCATAAAGTAATGGGTTTCTGTGGATACAGTTCTGCCTGTTATGTTGTCTTCAAAGCTATTGCCTGAGATGGAAATGGATGACAATGCCAAGAGAGAGCAGTTGTTGCTTGGAATGCAAAATTTGCCATTGTCCTCACAAATTGAAAAGTTAAAGGTGATTAAACGGAAATACAACTACTTACTTTCCGCTTTCTGTTAACTTTTTACTCAAGTGTGCACAATTCTACTTTTACAGACAAGGATTGATATGATTGGAGCAGCTTGTGAAAGTGCTGAGAAAGTTATAGCTGATACTCGTAAAGCCTATTTTGGCACTCGGCAGGGGCCTACAATTATTCCAACTTTAGACAAGGTTCAAGCTGCAAAGATTCAAGAGCAAGAGACTTTACTTCGGAATGCTGTAAATCATGGCGAAGGTGTGGTTCTCGACTACTGCTTTGATCATATGTTTTTCTGAACCTTCTTTACTTTTGTCATCTGAGTCTGGCTGCTTTTGTAAGTTCTAGTTGTGCTTAGGGGAACAAGCTTGAAGTAGCAGCTGTCTGGGAGTGCTTATCGTCCTGTTAAGGATTTAAGATCGGACAATTGACATCTAAGATGTCCATCACACTGCATAAAGCAGTAGTTCCTTATATCCTGGGGAGAAGAAAGAAGATTGGGATGTATATGTGCCTATTACCAAATGTCTGGAGAGTACTAGATCCTTTGACATCTAGACAGACTGATACTAGTTGCACGACGCAAAGGAAAGGGATTTTGTGAAAGTTTTTAGATAGGCATTTGCAGTATGAGACTGTATGGAAAAGTAGTTCTAGTAACCTTCTTTTTTGTTGATAGGGATCAATATTAGTTACACAGATTGAGTTGCACTATAGAGAGTCAAAAATAAGTTTCCTGCATAGTTATGGATCCTCAAGAAGTCAGAGTTGTAAAGAACTTGCAGCAACTTTAATCATATTTACAAATTTCTTCCTCACACACTCTTCTAGTCTCAAATTGTGCTTTTGCTTGAATATTTGCCAAAATATCAAACAATTCTGTGTGTGTCTGTAATGCATTGAGTTAAAGTTTGAGGAAAGTTCCCCAAATTACTGTAGTCATCTGACTAATTATTGTAACTCAAGTTTTTGTGCCCTTGCTCGAACAAGTTTTGCTAGTGAATCCCTGCTGTATTATACATTTTTGTGTCATATTTGGACATTGAGGTAGAGAATTTAGGGCAAAGAGAAGAGTTGAGGCCACTCAAAACCTTCCAAACAAGGCAATGCTTGATTTTCTTGTAGTAACTGAGTGTTCACACTTTCATAAGAAATTGTTACAAGCTTTCTTTTGACTTAGAACCCATGTAGTGACGACTCTTAGTCTCTGATGTTTATTGGCATTGGTAAAAGCATCCTCGGGATGTATGTTACATGGACTTGGGGTACGGGTATCGAGCGTGGGTACGCGTCTAAGGTTCTGCTTCATCCAACTTCGATCTAAATGATTCGGGTATACGCCAGCATATTCAAATTTCTTTGTCTGCTTCTTTATTTTCTCATATATATATTGTTTACAGAGTATGTTTGGTCATTTCATGCATAGCTTAGTTATGGTAAATTCGAATTGCAGAATAAGCTTGCCACCCTTATCCGAGTGTCGAGTGTCCAACGCGAGTATTTTGTACATTTAGGAGGACCCATGCAACATAGACTTGGATCCATCTAAGCATTGTAGAGTTGTTTTTAACCTAAGCATGACTTGAAGTGCCACAATAATTGAAATTTGTCTGCTTTGTCGGCCAGTCATTGTACTATGACAAATAAGACTCGAAAATGTAATTGTAAAGATCCGACAGCTACCACAGACTCCTCCTGGAATGAAGGGAGTTTAATTTTGTGAAACCACTATCCTTTGAACCAAGTATGTTATTTAGGCTCACCAATCTATGGCACAACATTAGTTCATCATCGCGGGTGTATATGACTATTTTTTTTAATTTCTTGCATACATATGTCATGTTTGTGCAGGTTTACGGATAACTGGAGACCAGAGGCAGATTCCATCTGCACTTCCGTTGCATCTTGTAGATGTTCTCACTGTCAGTGATGGTGTGCATACTTTTCCAGATGCACCTGGTAAGGTTTATCGTTTCTTTTAGGGCATGAGTATGATTTCTATTACAGAATTTCGTATTTAAATTGTTGTAAGGTGGTGTTGGAACTGTTCCTTTCAGGCATGTATATGAAGAATACTCCTCCATTATCATCAAATGCCATTAACAACCAGGGTAATTTGTTGCAGGTTAGCTTGTTAGTCCTCAACCTATAGATTCCTTCTTTTTTTCTGCTTCCTGTACCACATTCACATCAATCCTAAAGATATACATTCTGTATTCGTCTGCATAGGGCTGCTGCCACTTTTTTGATGTTGATGAATCTAATTTTACTTTCCTTTTTGAATCTGATGAATGAATTCTACTTCCAAAATAAAAAGAAGGATAGCAGATCTGCTTCAGCTCCTAATGGCATTTCTTATGCAGTTGCTATACGCTCATGTATGCTGTTTTTCGTCCAGTCTTGTATTGTGCATGCTTGTTCTCTGCAATTAAGTATTTCATCTTCTTCGGCATGATTAAATTGGGTATGAGTTCATCTTTGAGAGAAGCAAATTCTCTCAAGACTGTTTTCCCTAAAAAGTGGAGGAGGAAGAGGACAGGATTGCTACTGATGACTTTCATCCGTGCTTCATCGTCCTTTTTTGTGTCAACCATTCTATATTTCTTCTTTGGCCTTGTCCATGTCATTAATGAGAATAAAATGGAGGTATGACCGTAAAGTTGTAGAATGGCGAGTGTTAAGGACTGTCTCTTCACTGTGGCTGCATATAGCCTGTGTAAATTTGTGAGGAGATGCGTGTGATGGTAACACCTTACCTTATAGGTTTGGAGCTTCCTAGGGGCTTGGCTTCATGTCCTTGAAACTTAATGTTTGTCTTTCTTTTAGCTCTGTGTCTTCAGTCCTCGCCATTTCCGCGTCTTTGTTGTCCCCTTAGTTAAGCTGGTTGTACCTAGTTCTTGTTTCCTTATTTGCAATACTTTTTGTGGCTGATTGGTATATTTCTGTTCAAATTTTTTGAAAATTGTCTGTAATAGAGCATATTTCTGTTGCACATTCCTGAAAATTTGAATTTAGGCTTCTGGAGCACAACTTATTGGAAGAGCAGCGGCTTCTCCTTCTGGTGCTACAGTAGGGACCCCATACGATAATACCACAGCATCTCCACTACCGTATGCCAACTCACCTAGGTCGGGCACTGCTATGATGAATACACCTTCTCCTCAGCAACAATCACAGCAGCAGCAGCAGCAGCAACAACAACAGCAGCAACAGCAGCAGCAGCAGCAGCAACAACAGCTACAGCATCAGCAGCAGCAAAGGCAGAAAATGATGCAATTACCTCATCAGCAGCAACTCCTTCCTCAACAGCAATTTAGGCAGTCTTCACTGCCTGGGATGGGACAGGTACAAAATAAAACTGTGAGAGATTTGGCATTTCTTAATGTTATTAAGGATCTAGAAATTGCAACACTATAAGATCCTCTTCTCTTCCAACATCTACAGTCACCCCTACCACCTCCACCCCACCTTGCACTGACAATGCATGTTTCAATATTATTTTCTGTTCGGTAGTACTCTCTGACTTTTTTCGAGTTGTAATCCTCAACAATGTTTGAGCATAACAACTTTTGGAGGTTTGGAAATTATCAAACTTTGTCGAAGTGCTAAGGTGAGGGCTAGAAGTTCTGACTTTTCATATTTTTCATGCAATTAATTATCATAAAGCTCTGAAGTCTTTCTGTCTATCTCCCTTGGGTCATCATTTAGTTTCAATTCCAAACACTTAGAAATACATCCAAACCATTCTTTCCAAAGTGCTGATGATTCTACTGTTGAACCATTTTTCTCCACTTTTTTTCATCTACCAAGCCCACTATGCTTTAAGTGTAAGATGTTTTGTTAATGCAGTTGTTTCTATTTCCTTATGCTAGTGGCTCTACTCTATCTTTGTTCTATTACATTTATTTCCCAGATCTATTTTTCATGAAGCAATAGATAACCTAAATTAAGTTGCAAAATTGTTTCTGTATAACCAGTTGACACAGTTGCAAGACTTGCAGGGGCAGACTCAACAGAAGTTTCAGTCGGTAACTTTGCTCTAGACTTCTCTGTGTCCTGCTTGTTATTCTTTATAGATAGTTCTCTTAGGCATATGTCTTGTATAGAACATACAATTGGGCAGAACTTCTTGAACGCACATGTAAGGTTACATATTCTGTCTCATCCGTCAAATAATTGGCGTGATATACAGTATTGATTGTAAATGTCATATAGTCCACATGGTGTTTATTCAGCTGCCCCGGTGCTATTAGAATGCTCATCTTCTACCATGGCTACGGTATGGGCACCACGACTGTGTTGAGGGTAGCATTTTTGTTAGCGGTTATCTTTTTGTATTTCCACTTGCACTGACCCGTATCTTTGCTCCTTGGTTTTTTCTTTGTTTCCAAGTGGAGAATGGAAACAACTGAAGAGTTGCACATATATCAAAAGTGCTATTTTGGGGAGGACTTGATGTTAAAAGCAGAGTTACAGTGCTTTGATCCCAAGTCCATCTAGAAACGAGTATTTTGTAATGGGGTCAAGCTATTGAAGTTGGAAGCATGTTGTTGGTATTGTTGTTCTAGGGTTTTGACTAGGCAGTGAAGGAAAGTGATAAACTGTGCATAGAGGTAAAGGTTCTACTAGAATAGGGGGAAATGGTTCATGCACCAACTGGAAATGTTTTTTTCTTCTTCTTATCCTGCTCCTCAAATGATTCCAGGTTTGATTATATGTGTAAACCCCAAGACTTAATCCAGTCTTTCTAATTCTTAACAGTTGGTTATCAGTCATGATTTGCTTCATGCATCATTTGGTCAATAGAATCAAATACTTAGGTTACCAAATAGTTTTAGCTCCTTGATCCATGCATTCTGTATCTTTCAGTCATTGACATTTAAAATGCTGGTATTAAACTCGAGACATGTTATGTAAGTTACTTGGAATACAAGTGACTTATCTTGAAATTTATGGATTGGTTGATGCAAGGGGGACTCAAATGTTTTTTTTAATATCGGCAACTGCTCCAAATTAGGCACAGTTAAAGTAGAAGGCGGGATTCTAAATTATATAGCCTATGCGCCTCCTTCTGATGAGATAGAACAGCGAACATATATGACTGTGCCTACTTGTTGATCGATTAATTTGTTGGAAAATCAGAATATCCGCTGACATTACTATACTGCACTTACTTTGTCTGAGTCTCTTAAACTCTGCTATCTGCCAACAGCTGACTTGTGTGAAGTCTCTAAAATAGGTCGGACTCCTTTGATTGTGTCAGATGGTCTTTACAAATCTGTAGTTCAAATGAACACATATTCTCAGTTGTATTATTTTCAATGTTTCATTAAGAAGGTGTATTTCCTAGAGGCTTACGAGAGAAATTTCAGTTAGTGCTTGATCACTTCTATCTGTTTAGCAGTTACATGCTCAGCATCAAATGCAATTCTCTCTGCCATTGGGTACCCACCAATTTCAGGGTCGGCAGCTGCCTACTGGATCCATTCAGCATGGCACTGGTCAAAGTCAACTCAACCAAGGGAATCAGCTGAATCGCCAGTTAAACCAGTTTTCTAGCCCTGCCAATACAGCTTTGTTTAATGCTGCTCAGGGTACTTCAAATCCCCAAATGGTCAGTTATGCCCATGATTCATTTTATTGTTTTCTATTTCTTGTTCATTGAATTGCTGTGTCTTCACATTGTTTCTTTTTCCCGTTTTCACATGACATCATGCTTTGGTAAGGTATACATACTGGTTAATTTTTACATGAACTTGACAGGTTTAGTTAGTTGTCTCATGACACTTTTTTCCCACATCTATTGGTTTCCTTCCACTTTCTTTTTTCTTGCTGCTTTGCTGCCTTTGCTTGGAGAAGCTACTTTCTGTAAGACTTTTGCAGCACTGTCAAGGACTCGAGAGATTTTCTTGCATTATATGTGGATTTTTATGATTGGTGCATTGTAGAGTTCTGTTCTTGTGTTGTTATTCTGGGGTTGAACGTGTGTAGTCCTTGCAATATGCCTGTCAGTTTGTAAGTCACTCCTATCTAATATTGCTTTACTATTTTACCATGCCGATCTACAAAAAGTTTCCATGTTGCTTGGCAAGCAGTTGGTCTTGATGACTTTATAAACAGAAGGTAGAAGAATGCTTTTTTATTGTAAGCTATGCCAATCACAAGTTAATGATCCCGGTGTTGTGATGTATGTTGTCTTGTTATGGTGAATAATATCTCTACAAGTGTAAACCGTCACCCTTCTGTACTTGTTTGGTAGAAGTTTGAACGGTATGTTCTTTTCGGTTTTTCAAATCTTGTTCTGCTAGTGTATTTTGTTGTTGCTTTTTCTTTTGTAAATTTTTCATCTAGTCCAAATGTTCGAAAAGGGTTTCTGTGCTCACCAGTAGCTTGGTGTTCCTAAACTCTTTGGTCTACATACTAACACATGTGTCCATCTCTGTACATATTAACTTTAAGAATCCTTCTTGTGGAGCATGGTTAGTGTTTCATTGGTGGATATAGGGTTTGTCCATTATAGGGCGATCGATCTATCATGAACTCTTTTTTGTAGTGCCTAAATTTCTTCGTTTGCGTGGTCTGTTCCTAACTTTCTTTTGTTAAAGCTAATTTTTGAAACCTACCTGTGATAATCATGCGCAGAAATCTCTGTTATTTGATGTTTCCTTTCATTATCGAGGAGAGTTCTGTATTGTGGCAATCTGATGCATATTTTTGTCAAACAGATCTCAAACATGTCAGCTACAATGCAATCACAATCACTTCCAACAAGAATGCAGGTCACATTTTGATGAACATCACCTGTCTCTCTTTTTTTGTTTCATACTTAATGCTTTAGTAACTTACGCATCATATGACTGTAACATGGACCACAATGCAGTGCCATCCCCTAATTGGTAATTAAGGTGCATTGAGGTTTTACTTTAGCCTAGACCAAAGGGAAAGAACGCACTCCATTTTAGGTAAGATGGTGGTGGTAAGTTGGTTTACGTGCTGACCAGTTGTCAGATATTATTGCAAGTCCAGGTAGCTTTTGCATCATATCTGTTTGTTTTGATAAGATTATCTTGTGGAAGTTACTGAAGGAAAGCATATAGGAATCAATAACCCTGATTTAATACATATTGAACTGCATTGGTGTTTCAGATAGAATAAGGAAAGTTCTTATGTAAACTTTTTGTGGTTAAGAACTCATGGAGACTTGAAACAGTCGTATGAAGAACTCAGGGAGACCTAAAACAGTCGGGAGAAAGTATGTCTGTGTACCCCTTCCCACACCCACGTGCAAGTGAGGTTTGGGTGGTGACATGGTGTTCTTGAGTATTTAAATTTCCATCTTCTTTAGATACTTCCATTAAAGATAATGGAATACGCTGTTCAGTATTTATATGGAACGAAGTTCTCCAAATTCACTGTGGAATTCGAAGATTACAGAAAGAGATCATCTGTTATTCGTTTGATGAATATTCGTAGGTAAATGCCCGTCTTGACGAAATTGAACAGTCAATGCCAATGGTCGACATAACACCCTACAGAAGATAAGAAACTAAGTTAATGTAGCTACAAGAGAAGCTATACCCCTGATTTATTCAAAGGAGTTGTGAATTTGTTATTTTGATTTATTTTTTGATCCATGCCCTGATTTAATCTGTTTGACGTCTATCAGTATGGATTATCTGGCAGCAACCGGACTCATGCTTCCCAAATTCTGAGTGATCAAAGTATGAACTTCATCTTTTTTGTGTCAACTGTAACTGATTACGGATAAGTTCACATGTTAGTGTCTTTTCAAAGAAGTGTAATTATCAGATGCATCATGTGATCTCCGTTATTCATCGCGAAAGTGAAGTTAGTTGATTAATGTGTTGAGGCTTCTCATTGCAGTGTTCAACATGGGAGCAGGCAATCCCGGCACTATGATGCCCATGCAGCAGCAGCAGCAGCATGGTTCTCAAGGTGCATTTGGAAACATGGCGCAAAACGTTCAGAATCTTCAACCTAATATGGTTGCCCTCCAGAATGCACAACAGAACTTTCAGCAACAGAGACAGCAAAATCAACAGTAATACAGTATGTATAGACCTGTTAGTAATGCTAAACTGGTTTCATGTACTAATAACCTTCAAAATGATGGTCCAGGTCTCAATCTCTAATGCCTTTTTTTGCATTGCTCTAGTGACGTGCCTTTAATGCCTCCCGGATAACTTAAAATTATTCGTTGATGTTCCAAATCCGAGGCATCCAAGCAAGCACCAGTCTTCTTTTCTTTGATGGGGATTTTGATTGAAGATATGTTAGGCCGGTTCCTCATGTACTGAAGCGGCCGAGACAATCTTGATTTGACAACAAGAGTCGGTTAGTTATGGAATGGTCTTTTGATCGGCTTTCTTGTTCTCGATGACTTTGGCTGGTAGGCTTTAGAACGGACATGCTTGCTGATAGGGAGTTATGAAATAGATAGTTGTGCTTCACTTAGAAAGTCTTATTGTTGGAAATATCGAGGACTTGGATTTAGTGATTAATTTTGGAGATTACGTTAAAATCACATTACCTTGATAACTCCAATTTATTTAAATTCCGTATTTATGTGTTAGTGCTTATATTTAATTGCATAATTCATTCATGTTCTGTTCATATATGCCCCCTATTTGAATAAGGCATGCTCTCGAATTAAATTCACTCGTTCTTGTTTCTAGTGATTAACCTATTCTAGATCAGCATGCAAAACCAACACTGGTTTCACATGATGCAGCGTTCTCAAATCCTTGCACATTCTGTCTATTCAGTTTCTGTTCATCGTTGTTGACGACAAATAATCTGCCTACATAAAGTCATGATGTCTTTCATTCAATTGAATTGTATCAGTTACACTCCTAATTACTGGTACAAGATCAATAGGTCGTTAATAATCCTATCATTTGATGCCATGGTCTGTAACGTGTCAGCAACACCTCCATGTAGTCAAATATATGAAAACCCAAAAACAAAAAATTGGATTTGCCCCACCAAAAAAAAGTCAATGTCTGAAAACTGATGGAATTTGGAGCAGTTTTGGCTGCTTGTATATTACTGGATTTAGATGGAATTTTCAGGGAGACGCCACGCAGCAATTGCAGCATCTTACTACCAGCCATTCTAACCTGCATTTCACAAAATGTAAGTTAACTCAGAAAACACACTTTTGATTGTTAAATAGTTTTGGCTGTTAGGTATATTGCTTTTTTTGACTGGTGGTTGAAATTTGAATTGAACATGCATGTGCACGTTTTGCGAGACGTTTGTGTATAAATATATATATAGTCGTACACCTACCAGTCAATAAATATGAAGAAGGTGATCTTTCTATCTGAAATCATGGGGGTTTCAAGACAAAAACAAAAGCGAAACTTGTTCATTTTGTGGATGATGTAGAGTTTATTGCCCACTCTAATAGTGAATAATTATATTTCTAATTGATAAAGGTTTAAAGCTTGGCGACTTATGTGCGACCCATGGCCAACGTCTCCTATTTGTTTAGCGCGGGCGGCGTGAACTCTGACTCTCAATCAATCCCGTCGCTGAGATACTCAGTTGACTCCTTACCCGAATAGAAAGATGGCTTATTCACTAATTCTTACACAAGGGTAATAAGTCACTCGAAACTTCAAGACACATATGGATGGATACATCATTTGTTGAGCAAATTAAAAGACCAATGATCCAGTAATGGTTGAAATTTCTCGAACAATTTTTCTGGGTTTCGATCATTATTGTGCCCGCGCAAAGGAGAAAAATGAAACATCGGAGTTGTGAAACATACATACATAGAATAGAACTGTATATTTACGCAAGGAATTTGTAAGTTTCTGCTGAAGAGCTTAAGTAGTTTATTGAGAGCGAGAGAGAGAGAGAGAGAGAGAGCTTACAAGTCTGCTAGGCATGAACTTTTGGAATCCGATTCATCGGAGCTTGGACGGTCCAATGAAAATGAAGATGGCACTACGCGTGGGGTGGACTTGTCGTCGTGTGTAGGTAGAAGTGGGATGTTCTCGGCAGATGTATGGGTAGAAGGAGGCGGAGAGAAGGGCGGAGATGGAGACGGAGATGAAGAGAAGAAGTAGCTTCTGTGGCCAGGACCTACACTAACTGGAAGAGGAGATGGTGGTGTGGGAGGAGATGATGATGGAGATGAATACCCATTCTTCATCCTTCACCCATACAGACTCTCTCTCTCTCTCTTTCTCTCTCTAGCATGTTAAAACAGGCAATTTTTTGCCCATGACTTTTTGAACCGTAGGTATTCACCTAATGGTCACTGGCCAACTCAGCTCCTGAACTGTATTGAAATACCCATCATCCCCAACTACCAGTTCAGAGAGAAGTATTGACTATCAGTTTTGTCACTGACACTATCGAACTTCTTCTCTTCTGTCTTTCTCAATCCCAAAACCTATCGGTCCAGCACGAATATTTCATCCAGCCCTCTCGCTCTCGCTCTCGCGGCTTCATGTTTCCGATAGCTGGTGAAAGTGAAATAGAGGATCTCAAGCTGCCATACTTCACTAGATTGCCTTTTTGTTAGAGGGAAAAAGGAAAAAAACTCTCTCCATATTAGCATCACCAAGTAACAAGAAACCCATTTGAAAGTCTTCTGCGCGTAGAGTACTATTATTATCTTCTCCCATTGAACATCTGATCATAGCTAGCTAGTTACGCGAACCAGCCAATCAGTCCGGTCAATTTTGACAGATACTTCTGCAAGGACTAAGCGGCCGAGTTACAAATTCGACTGTTACATATAAAATACGTCTCGTTACTGTTCTATTTTTTTCGAGTTTACGGTGGACACACAAGGTGCTGTAAAACTAACAATCATCAGAAATAGAAGACAGAAATGAACAATATTTGCATAATTGAGACTCAAACTGTTCAGACCAGAATGGCAGCTGCATCACTGCTCACGCATTTCGTACTGCACGGGTGCGATACGCACAACGCCTAGTATCCATCGTCTATGACTAGGACTAATGGGGTCTCCAATATCACTCGGTCTCCTAGTTTTCGTCTCACACTGTCAGTGTCAGCCCAACAAAGTGCTTTTCCTGTTGGCGTTCCTTTCGATCTCTACGCATTTCACCGCTCACCGAAAATTCCCGCCACCCTACCATACTCCAGCCTAGTAGTTTCCACTGTCTGTCCAGGGTTGAGCTATGAGATTTGACAGCGTACTTTTCTTAAATAATGGAGAACTCGCTCATGTTACTCTGTACGAAGGTCAATTGTGTACTGCTTGTCCTGAAAATGCACAGCAAAACCCATATCATGAACGTAAAAATGATGAATAACACATCTTTAAACGATGAAATCCCAAGGGGTAGCTGCTGGATCAGGCAATTGTGAATGGTTAACACCATCATTTGACCCCTTGTAAGATTAAAAGAACTGAATGTAAATGCCGGGACTCGTAGCTAATGACCAGATAGCATGCATTAATTCACAATCTATCTCTTCAGCGCCGATGATAGTACAATGGACAATAGAAGAAAACTTCATAAACATCGAGGCCATTGTACGAAAAAATGAAATCCGGAAAGCATTTTACTCCAGATTAGTACCAGCTTACATGAAGATATAACAACATTGGCGTTACCTTTAAGGAGTCTGATCAAGCCAATATCATTGCCCCATCCCGATGGTACGCAATGATGGGAAATTCCTTGTAAAGTAATCCATCGTCACTCTTGGGAAGCACATCTGAAAATGTCATCTTCTGATCAGGAGGGAATGTGATCACTGATGCTGTACTGGTCATGATCATTTTACGAACTCAGAGAATCATAGCTACACTATCTGCTTAGATATAGTCAAGTTCTTTACACCATTACCTCTCAACCCACTGAAGCAGCAATATCAATATCAGACATGTACTCAGAGCTAGATGAGCAAACTTCTAAAATATCCACCAAATTCGCTCTATCATTTACACCAAGGGAATTTCCTTTGAGCAGGAGTGCCCCCATAGCCTTATCAAGCACCGACTTTGAACTGCACATCTCACTGAATAGATTTAAGGCCGAAGAAGAACACCTCAATTTCAAAAAGAGATTCCTTATCATATAAAATGAATTGTAGTCCATTTGAATACCCGCATCACTCATTTCTTTTAGGATTTGTCTAACCCTATTTATGTCTCTTCCCCTACAAAAACCAGAGAGCATTACATAATATGTATACGCAGTTGGTGATACCCCAATCTCCTTCATCTGTAAATAAAAACTACAAGCCTCTCCAGTTCTACCACCTCTGAGAAGTCCACGGATGGCTACCGTGTATGAAACAACATCAAGCGGGTATTTCTCTACAACGGCCTCCCTGAACAACCCGATAGCTCTTTGAAACTTTCCAGAACCTATAAGCCCATCAATTATTATAGTATGAATGTGAGGGTCAAGACAATACCGTTGTCTGACAATTGCATGGTATACATTAAGGGCATCACGAATCCTTCCCGTTCCACATAGTCCACTTAGTAATCCAGCATAACTATATCCATCAGGTTTAAGACCTCTATCTATCATGTCATTATAAAACTCAACAGCACCAGATGGATGACCAGCCCTACAAAAATAACTCAGAAGGTAGTTACAGACCACTAGGTCAGCTTGTATAGGAATTCCATCAATCAATAAGGGTAGAAGATCAAATTGTCTGGACTTACAAACGGCCGACATTACAGCACAGAGCGTATATGAGTCAGGTACAAGTTCTCGATTTGTAAAACTAAAGAACACATCAAAAGCATCATCGTACCTCCCGATCTTCGATAGACAATCAATTAACACGTTACAAAGAATCAAGTCAGCAGAACATCCCTTGGATTCCATGGTACTAAGGATGCTTAACGCGCTGCCAGGCATTTTGGATTTCATAAAACCTTTGATTAAAGAGGTGCACAGTACCACATTCGGAGAACATCCAGACTCAACCATCTTCTCTAGTAAATAACCTGCCATAACAAGTTTACCAGATTTGCAAAACCCA
The DNA here is from genome assembly GCA_014822125.1 of Arbutus unedo. Lineage (NCBI taxonomy): Eukaryota > Viridiplantae > Streptophyta > Magnoliopsida > Ericales > Ericaceae > Arbutus > Arbutus unedo. Next base: position 17,636 of record JABCMJ010002631.1, read on the forward strand.
TCAATCAGAATACTCCAAATGGTAACCGAGGTAGAAATGCCCAAAGAAACCATCAGACCCAACAGTTGCAATGCCTCTGCCAGCCTACCTACTTTGCAAAAACAGTTAAACACCATTGAAAAGGTCCCTGCATTAAGATAATACCCAGTTCGCAACATTCTTCGGAGCACATCCCGGATATTCATCATATCTCCAAGCTTGCATAGATTACAAATTGCAATGCTAAATGTCAAGAAATTTGGGTCCTGCATCTCCTTCAGCATTCTAAGTGCGAAATCAACGTGGCCAACCTTGAACAACACGTCCATGAAGATATTCCGGGCATACGTATTAGGGGTGTAACCATAATTGGACATTTCCTCAAAGGCCTCAAAAACCAAGTTATGCATTCCTCCATTCCAGAAGATTCTCAACAAAAGCAAGAAAGTTTGTGGCTTTGTGACACATCCAACACCCTCTAGCTGCTTAATAACTTTTTCCACAGTCGGAAACTGTTCGATTACTCGAGCGACTACATCAACCATGTGATCAAACGAAGCTCGATCATGGAAATAATCAGGTTGACGAGCACACCAGAAGAAGAAGCTCAGAGCAACCAAATCAGAAGTGCAGTTATGAAGAGTGGATAGCACTAACTGAGGGTTGAGTATTGTTCTATAAGTATACTGGATTTTGTGACAGTGTGCTGCTGTACAGAAGTTTTGGCGGCGCTTGTCAACAGCCCATCCAATTGGTGATAAAAGGTTGTCGATTGAAGCCAAAGATGAAGTTTTTATGGTTCGACGTGAAGCGGACTGTAAAAATTTCCAACTCAATCTCCAAATCATTTCCAGTATACATTTACCCAATAGACACAAAACCCAGCATATGGCAAACTGCAGAGAGAGAGAGAGAGAGGAGATGATGTGACCCACCGGAATTGGTGACCGATCTTCGCCGGCATCAGGTACAGCTCTGCTCCAACGGATCCACTACAATTTTCTTCCGGGGTGGGATTTGAAGCTCCAGCCCAAAAGTCAAGGCTCGTGTGTAGCCCATCCACAGTTGCACCAGGCCCAACCGCTATCCAACTCTCTCTCTCTCTCTCTCTCTCTCTATATAT
>JABCMJ010002635.1:0-31140 GCA_014822125.1 Arbutus unedo
AGAACTTAGAAAAATACATTATTGCCCAAAAATCCAATATTTTCTCTCAATTTACTAGACAGCAATAGGTTCTTTTAATTCATAGAAAATACTCAAATTATTTTTTATTGACATGCATTTTTTTAAGGTTTCGTTTTGCAGAACAGATAAATCCTTTTGGGAGAGAGAGAGTAAGTGGATGCATAAAAGATTGAGGTGTGAACAAGGGAGGTTTGGCTCCCTTTTTTTGTTGAGAACTAATGCTTAGTAATATCATTCTCTGCTTTTGGTTGTCTTTGAGCAAACCTAGGATAGTTAAGAATAAACTAAATCAACAACAGAAAGACGTGGAATCATAGCTTGCTTAAATGTTGTAACTGTGTATGGATGGGTGTTTTTGGTAGCAGATAGTGGAATCTTTCAGAAACTCGTGATACATATTGTCTTGCTTTACGAATTTACAGAGGGAAAAAATGTCCAACTATTGTGAATAGTAAAATCATCGGTGGAGCCAAGGAAGAGAAGAGAAGGGATACACAGGCAAGGCAGACTGGAATTGCAAAATGAAAATAAATGATGTTTCAATCCAGTAAGTAAAAGTTGCGATTGTTATTGCAGATTATCTGGTGTATTGGTTTGGAGCAGCAACTGTGAAGCTTAAGAGGAAGTCATTTTCAATGGACAGGTGATAGTTATTGGAGACACCGTGCATTGGTAGAAAAGGAGAAAATTGAATCAAACGTTTACTAAGATCGAAGTTCAGACAATTGTTTATACATACACTCAATGGCACATCAAGACGCAGACTAACAAGCTTTTGAGGTGCAAATTCATCAAACTCAATACTCTTGGATACGGGGAATGATGTACTTGTTGTAAGTTGAATGAGATTAGAATGGCATGGCTCGTGGCTAGAAAAAGGTACCCGTATAAGAGTAGAGACATTTCAAAGACGCTATCATATGTCGGTTAGAGATTCAATGTGGTAATGTTTAAAAGCCCCTCCGTTGTTTATTTTCCGTGGACGAAACAATATTGGAATATCTATATGGAGGGGACTTTTGGTCTTCGAAGAGTTAATGCTATTCATCCGTACGGCCTGCTTAATTTATGTGCATCAATTCTCACAATCAATTGTTTGATAGATCAGTTAGTATATGAAAGGTCAGGTATGAAATACTTACGAGATGCAATCAACTGGACATGCTTCTATGGCCTCCTGGACTTTGTCTTCAGGATCAGCCCATTGAGCAACAACCCGAGCTCTTCCATAGACCGTTTCCACAGCAAATGTCTTTTCGGCTAGTAAAGCACATTTTAAACAACCAACACACTTGACCTCATCCACAAACACTGCTCTTTCTTCGCTTTCTGCTCCAAACCAGGCTGAATATATAGGCTTGCCCGTATAGCCTTTTAACTCAGAAACCTTTGCTTGTTCCTTCACAATGGACCCTCACCGTCAATTCAAAAAAAAAAAAAAAAAAGGACAACGCACGCACACTACATGCACTCATAAGCAGAGAGGTGAGGCTTTATGGACATGCCACCTTACACATTGCAACATCCTCCTATTTGGAGTGGGAGGGTAGATTTGTGTGTTCTCAATCTCATGTATCAGCTATGCATGCAACAAACACAAAAGATTGTAAATCAGGCATTGATCCAAATTCCCCCAATGGCCATGGATCAATTGAATTATGTTTAATGCGGTAGCTAATCACGAGTAATAACTAATTCATACAAGGCCTATGTTGATTTCCCTCGAATTTGAATGGGTTTCACATCAAACTTGACAAAGTTATACATTGAATGCAAACATTAAAATATGACACGGAGAACTTGAAATTTGATTTCACAACAACCTAGAGAAAATCATTGTGCTCAGAAATTTCACCAAGTTGTTCACTTTCACTACTACAGGGACATTAATCAAAATGGTTAGATTCTTGTCTGAACCACTGAAATTGGTGAATTGACATCCAACAATTGCTCTTTCAAATATGAACTAGGAGTGAGAGCTTCTTCTTTATCTCGTCTCTTGTCGATGGAGAAAGAGATTGGAGGGAGAAATGCATTTTATTCATTTGCAAACCAGCAGGAAAAAAAACAGCAGCTGAAATGCTAAATGTAATTTTTTTATAATTTTTAAAATTTATATACAAGTCCTAAATATTTTTAAAAAATTTAAGCATCCAAACCCGATCTCTATGCAGTTCCATATGGGTAACATAAAATTGTTAGGATTTTGTCTTTCTCCCCTTTTCTTCCACTCAAATTAACTTGGGAAAGGACCAGCTGCGTTGATTATCAGTTTTTGTTCGTGATAAAATTTAGGACACTTTTTCAGGAACGCAGTCTGTAATCTATGATTTTCGTATACCAAAAAAATCTAGTATAACCAACGAAAATTTGTGAAATTCTTTTTTAAGTGGTTCCACAATATATAAATTAGACAAAAAAAAAATGAAGGTTCGGAGAGAAAAGTTGTTAAAATTGTACCGACCCTATCATATGCTGAACGTGAACCGGGATCGGAGAGAAGAGCGTATGCTTCGTTAAGTATGATGGCCATTTCATGGCCTCCTGGACCAGCTATGTCCGGGTGGCACCGCTTCTGCAACGACCTGTATGCCAATTTGATCTGGGATTGATCGGAAGAGCTATCAACACCGAAAAGATCATACAGATCGAAGCCCATCATCGTCGAAGAAGAGCAAGTTCTTGAAGCTTTGCACGTCACCAGAGAAGAATTGTTACGAGCTTTCCGAGTAGCAATTGAAGAGTAAAATCTTATTGTTGTTAGATTTGGAATAGTGTTGTACGGGACGAGGGTGGCAGAATACATTTTGCCCGTCAAGGGATGAGAGAGAGAGAGAGAGCAGGGAGGATTTTTGTTGTCTGTGTAAAGATTTTGTAGTGTACTGCCTCCTCCTCCCGGTAGAAGACAGGAGATATTTTCGGAGCATAGACTAGACCTGCGATATTTTTATTCTCAGGCATGACAAATATCATTTTGTTATGGGTACTTAGAAACCGTACAGATCCCACCTCACGCTGAGGTGGCCGGTTCTTGGGTCTCAAATATTTTTTAAATTCATTTTGAAATTTGAGCTAAAATTTAGATATCTCTTCGTCCCAAAAATTTTCCTAATTTCAAGAGAGCATCGTTGGCAATTGAAAACACCATAAATTTTCTCTTGATAATTTTGTTATATGTAGAATCAAGGAAAGACAAGAAATATTGCTTGAATATGATGAAGATGATACTGTAATTATTTCCGGAATCGATAGTGAGGATTTGGCCACTGGGAAAGATTTGAATTTGCAAGAAGTAAGCGAACTTAAGGTTGAAATGCTCTATAATTGTGAAGTTGAAGTTCGTAAATATTATGTTAGTTGTGTCAAAAGGAAAAGTTTTGTCATGATTACAAGAACATCTAAAAATTGTAAATCCGAGTTTGGGTAATCCCGTCGGTGACAATCCGAAAACCAAACATAGAGGTTAAAGTCCAGCGGTGCATATTGATAAATTGCTCTCGATTTAAGTCCAGGAGTGTGCCGTTTCGAGTCTGAGTAAGATAGGTTGCATTGGCCGCATGGGATGCATGAGTTGCAAGAGTTATTCATCCGTTTGCAAATTGTATATTTTTTGTTTAAATCATACTTGTTATGTTTTGATGCAAGATTAACTTATTCGTTATAATCTTTTATTTATCATGCATCTTATACGAGTTTTGACTTACGTTTTGTTATTAAATCATTTTACAAGAGATGATGTTTAGCCTTGGGTCAGATCTAAGGAGACAGAAGAGTAGTTTAGTTTCAATTTCCTATTATAGTTAGTTTTGGAGTTGTTTTGGGCAATGTGGGCTCCTTTCTTTTTAAATTGTTTAACTTAGAGTTGATGTCTCCATCTAATTTGGATATAATGGATTTTTATTAATTTGATTATTAATGTCACAAGATCGTGAATGTATATTTATTGCTCATTTCATGTCTCAAAATTGAGGTGTGACAAATACTCCCAAAATGAAGAACTTACTTTAACTCAAGAAAACATAAATGCTTGATAATATGATATCAAGATTAGTTATATCGTTTAGAGGTCGTTTAGGAATATAGGAGATCCATAGTGTCTTTTTATGATGATATATAATACATAAATATTTAAATATTTATTTTCCTTGTCAAAATCAAATACAACAAATAGCATTTTAAATAGTCAAAATCAAATACAACAAATAGTAGTTCGAATAGCCTCCTCAACATCCCCATCAACCACAACCTAAGTAGTAGAGCTCTCGGCATAATAAATGTTTAAGTGAAGCTCTGTACAGATAGCAAATAAAAATGAGTTTAGCGTGAGTGGCGATTGACCAAACTTCCAATCAAAATAAGAAAATAGTTGACCAGATCAATTGCTTAGCTAGGGCGAGAGCTAGAGTACATCATGTCTCGTTGTTATTAAGTAACAAGCATGAGTAGTATGTTAACAACGTCTCATAGGTGAGGGGTGGCATTAGAATGATTATCTCACGTCTGACCAGCCAATCATTGAAGAAGCTTGTACCAAAATAGTTACTTGAATTTGATCAAGTCCACGCACCAAAAGAAAAATGAGGAGTGGTTAAAATCATAAATTTAGGTCACTGTGAGAAAATATTCTCTGTCTCTCTCTCTGTCTCTCTCTCTCTCTCGCAACATTACTACAACTCATACTTCTCCTACTTAGATGAGCCATACTAAATTGAAGTAATTGCTTCGCTGCTAATTTAGCCATCAAAAAACATGCCTAAATAGTCCAGATACGGGCTCCCCAAGGTCCAACTAGATAGACCAAGCCAAAAGTCGATCAAACAATTTACTACTTGCTCGACTAGCAGGATCGCTTAGCCCAGGCTTCCCCCGAGCTGGCATCACAAATGCTCCACAGGCACCATTCCGATTAATCCACATAACCCCTCTAATGGTGCAATAGATCCCTCGGCACCCCGTAGATGACGCGAGAGGAATTAGCCCGGATCACATGATCACAACAAGGAATCACTTCCAATCCCTACTCTCTCACCAAGGTATTAATAGGCATGGAGAGGACGAAAAAAGGTACGCACTCGTTACTGAGAAAACCTTCTGAGAGCTTTCGCTTTCATACAACGGTTCTAACTTAATCATCAAAAGATCCACGATCGGCCAACCACCCCTGGTCACCGAATTTGTGTGCAGGAGCCACTCAATAGGTCAAATGCAGGTCCACTATTTTCTGAAAACATCAGTTTGGTGCCATCTGGAGGAACGACAATTCTTGCTAATATCAATTCAATTGGTTAACTAGATACAATGGTGAACACTGGATCGTCTGTTCGTAGTGGCCGAGGAGGTAATGCTTCCTGCAATGGTGGCCGAAAGGCCCATCCCACACAAAAGGCAAATTCTCTAGAAGCCCAAGTACAAAACCTCACTCAAAATGGTGGCCGCCTTAATGGAACAAAATCAGGCCCTTGTGAAACAACTCCGGGCTGGACGGTCGCAACCGATCAACAAGGCGGGAATGCCTGATGGAAAGCCTAGATGAAAAGGTCAACAGTCACTCCATGGATGGGGGAGGGCAGACCTCCCAACCTTAAGTGGAGGAGCACTGACAGAAGAGCCCGCCGCATAGGGAGCAGAGATCAAGGAACTCTAGGAGAAGCTAGAGAACGTTCTCAAGCAAATGGAGGACAGAGGCCCAGCCAGGACTGGTGGGCAGGTGCCATGGCCGACATTGTTGTTCACTAAGTCAATGATGGCACAACCACTACCCCCAAAGTTCAGAATACTGCAGATGGAATAATTCAACGGCCAAGGGACTTCTTGGACCATCTAGAAACATACAATGCCTTTTATGGTCTTACATGCGGCGCCCGATCAAATCATATGTCGGGTCTTTCCCACCACTATGAGGAGCCCAGTGCATGCGCTGGTTTGGAAAGCTCAAGACCGATTCGATCTAGTCATTGCAACAACTAAGCCACCAATTTCTCAACCATTTCTATCGTGTTTGACGGTCTCGTCGATCGACCACTTACTTTTAGAACATCAAGCAGCACTAGAAAGAGTCACTGCAAAACTATCTGAAGCGCTTTAATGATGAAGCTTTACACATTGATGAAGTCGATTACAATATCACACTGATCACCTTCATAAGTGGCCTCCAGCCTACACAAATTTTCTACCACCTGTTTGAAAGGCCTCGGCGAGTATGGCAGAACTGATGACCTGGGCATAGCAACATATGAACGCCGAGGACGCCATGGCCTTCCGTTGGGGAAAGGCAGAATAGGTCATTAAGAGATGGCTTGAACAGGAGGAGGTGAGGCAATCTATCCAAAAGTAGCAACCCCAAGGTGCCCCGATAATGTGGGAAGAAAGAAAACGAGTCCGAAAGAGGTTTGAGAGGTTCACTCTTCTAACGGCCACACTAGAGAAGGTCTTACACTACATAGTGAATGAGCTGGAGGTGAAATGGCCCAAGAGGCTCAAAAATGATCCCGCTACCCAAGACCCCCGAAAATACTATTAGTCCCACCGTGATCATGGGCATAACACGTCAAAGTGCTTCGACTTGAAGCGTCAAATAAAATAGTTGGTACAGATGGAAAAACTGAATCGATTCGTGGCAAAGTGGCAAAATGGGGGGCGAGCAACGCCATGGTGTCCGAGAAGATCAGAGGAGCACATGAAAAAGCATAGGGAGTTGGAATCAGTCCAGCCCATTGGCAAAATCAGAATGATCTCAAGGGGATTTGCTGGAGGAAGGGAGTCGAGCTCCACTCGGAAAGCCCACAAAAGGAGGCTAAGGGCAAAGAGAGGAATGGAAGTATTCACGATGGGACGACACAAGAAGGAAAAGAGAATCGAGGAATTGATCACCTTTTTCGAAGACAATGCCAAAGAAGTCTAGCAATCCCATGACGACCCCCTAGTTATCATCGTCGGAGTAGGGAACTACCTCACTAGCAGTGTGTTATTCGACAACAAGAGCTCAATCGGCATCTTCTTTGGGGCTGCCTTTTGAAAGATGGAGATTAATGATAGCAAGCTTCAGCCAGTTCGTTCCCCACTGGTCGGTTTCTTGGGAGAGCGGGTCTAGGCCCTAGAGGTAATAGATCTTCCGATCACTCAGGGAACATCCCTTAAGAAAATCACCAGGATGGCGACATTGCTAGTGGTTGATTGCCCCTCGACTTACAACGCAATCCTGGGGCAGACCACGCTCAACGTCATAAGAGCCATTACCTCCACCTACCACCTGATGATGAAATTCCCAATCAGGAATGAGAATGAAGAGCAGAAGGGAGACCAGGCAGATGCCAGGAACTACTACGTGACCACTTTGAAAGGATGAAGCAAGAAGGGTGTATCCAAAAGTTATTTATTTTTCTAATGAATTGTACTTTTCCATTCAACGATGAATAAAACTACTATTTTCGTTCTTTGGCAAAACTTTGTGCAAATCCTTATCGCATCCCAGAAAAACTATAAGGCATGAATGACCATATTGACATCGATCGAATTAGACCCAAGACATCTCCGCACTGTGCAAAATGTAGCGGTTGATCGGATCAGACCCATGAGGTCTAGGAGCCGTGCAAAATGCAATTACTGGTCAGGGATGACTCGTGATGTCCCCTAATCGAGCAAGAAAAGCGACATTGGTCAGATCAGACCTAAGAGGTTCCCGGACCGTGTAAAGTGTAACGGTCGATTAGATTAGACCCACGAGGTCTCTAAGCATGCAAAGTGTAATTGCTGGTCATAGACGACCCATGAAGTCCTCCAACCGAGCAAGAAAAGCGACATTGGTCGGATTAGATCCAAGAGGTCACTACATCGTGCAAAGTGTAGCGGCTAGTCAAATCAAACCCATGAGATCTCCAAATCGTGCAAAGTGCAATTGTTAGTTAGGGATGACCCATGAGGTCCCCTAATCGAGCAAGAAAAGCAACACCGGTCGGATTAGACCCAAAAGGTTTCCGTACCATGCAAAGTGTAGAGGCTAGTCGGATCAGACCCAAGAGGTCCCAAACCAAGCAAAAAACAACACTAGTTAAATCAAACCTTAAAAGGTCCCCGGCCGAACGGGAAACGACAATAGTCAGATCAAACCCAAGAGGGCTCCGCACCATGCAAAGTGTAGTAGTCGGTCGAATCAAACCCAAGTAATCTCCAATTGAGCACGATTAACGACATGGCCAGCCAAAACCTTTGGGGCCCGCAACTCAACACAAGGCCTCTTCCTACTTAGAACAAATGAAACTGCCGCGACACTAGGTCTAATATGACCGCTCACACCTAAAGGAAACTACATCGAGCGACAATTATCTCTCCCAACTGGACAGACAAAGCCAACGGTTGTCAAAGACAAGGATTGGAAGCATGTAACAATTAACTATTGCTGGTCCAACAATTGAAAGGAGGGGGATCACGGAAAGTCTCAAGAGAATGGCGAAAGAACGAGTACCAATGTGAGGCAAAAAAGGTCAGAGAGAAAGTCCCCTCGAATATGGAAGGACGTCATGCTCCAATATGAGAGAGCAGAGGAATGACTAGGGCTTTGATATGCGGAGAAGGATGGAATGCTAAAAGCGATAGAAGAGGAAGAGTGAAAAGTAAAGAACCCCTTGGAATATACAGAGAAACCCGCATTGGAATGAATGCTATTTATGAGGCACAAACCTCGGGAATATTCGAAGAAGAATATAATAGCTTACCATTTAATGAAACAACCGATCGTTAAAACACACAGAATTATCCCCTGCATTGCAGCAAGTGCTACAACTTGGGAATGGGGGACTACTGAAGAGTCTATATATGGGCTCCTCGAGGGCCGACCAGATAGACCAAGCCAAAAGCCAATCAGACAGTTTACCACCTGCTCAGTTAGCAGGATCGCTCAGTCCAGGCTTCCCCCCGAGTTGGCATCACAGATGCTCCACATACATCATTCTGGGGAATCCATATAATTCTTTTAATGGCGTACCAGATCCCGCGACACCCCCTGGATGACGCAAGAGGAATCAGCCCGGATCACGCGATCATTGGAATCACAGCAAGGAATCACTTCCAATCTCTACTCTCCCACCAAGGTATTAATAGGCACGGAGGGAAAAGAAAAAGGTATGCATTCATTACTCAAAAATTTTCTGAGAGCTTTCACCTTCATATAACGGTCGTAACTTAATCGTCGAAGAATTTACGACTGGCAAACCATCTTCCCGATCGCCGAACTTGTGTGCAGAAATCACTCAACAGGTCATATGCATGTCTACTATTTTTCGGCGACATCAGTGGTATAAAAGCCACCGATCGATCTGCCTGTTCTTGATTTTGTGGGAAACCAAGGGAAGAAAGAGAAGACACTTGTCGGGTGGTCAAATCAAGGACCAGAGATAGTTAAGATGTTCATCTCTCTTAAAAGGTGATGCACCGAAAATCAACCAACCATAGTTTTTGTGGCAGCTTGTGCGATGAGAAGTGATTAAATTAAAAGTGTAATATCTTAGTTCTAAGTTATTTGTTTATTTTGAATAAATAAAAAGAGATGAAGTAAAATATGTTGAAATGAGGTTTGAATTAAGCTCCAAATTAAGAGATGAATTGTTTTAAATTAAGGAAACTATTTTATTGAAAAATTTTAAAAGTTAAAAATTGTAATTAAAGACTAAAAAAAATCACTGAAACGAGATCAATTGGGAAAAAAAACAATTTGTACTTCTATTTTTCAAGTTTAAATTGAATACCTTCCGAAAAACGTCTCTGCCCGGCAACCGCTCCCGTGGACTTTTTAGAGTAAATTTCCAGTCTAACACATGCATTTGATTTCTTCCCTCTCCCATCATCTCTTTGTTGTTTTTTTTCCCAACAAAAACATCCATCTCTTTGGCGTCTCAGGTTTCTTCTATTTCACTTTGTTTCTGATACCATTCTCTCTCTCTCTTTCTCTAAGAGACGCCCAAACATTCACCCCTTAAACCGATCGGCAAACACAATTGGTGATCATCCTTGAAGCCTCTGTTATCTTCAATTTGAAGTAAATAAATGGAGAACTCGAAAGCTGATGGCAACGGAACCAAAATCACAGACCCAACCACAGCCGATGAAAACCCTAACAATTCAGGAGTCGTGGAGCAGCAAGAAATATTGAACACGGTTCGGCATTCGTCGGCGATAAGAACTCCTTTCACCAACCTCAGCCAGGTCGATGCTGATCTCGCCCTCGCCAGAACCTTGCAAGAACAGGTCTCTGTGTGTGTGTGTGTGTGTACAACTAGATATCACAAATAAAAATTCACACAGATCTGTGCATCTACCGTCTGATCTTGATTCCTATGTGATTTTTTTGTTCTTTCTGCCTCAATTGGCTTATCATGTTCGATTTTTAGGTTTCTTTGTCGGCCTCAGTTGTAATTTAGGGTCTTCCCCCTTAGGTTATTGTTTAGAATGGTTATCTTATGGGTTTGGTTTTTTTGGGCCATTTAAAATTTGCTTTTTTGGTTGGTTCCTCATGTAGTTTACTCTGTAGTTGTTAAATTTTCCCCTTTGTCTGTTCTTCCCTTTATCATGTTACAAATCGTTTAGTGTCTGTTCTTCTTTTTCTTTTGGTTCGGCAGTTTTAGGTCCTTCAATTCTGATTTGATTATTAATCTCCTTTTGGTATCTCAGCGCTTACAATGAATGACACTCCATCTCCATCACTGCACAGGGGAATATAGATAATAAAAAGGAAATTTAAAGTACGCTTGTCAGGTTTACGTTGGAACCTCTGAAAGCTGTATCTTCTGGTACCGCTAAGGTGGATTTGGTCTAAGTGAATTATGAAGGGAATCAGTATTACTGGTATATAGAATTTTTTTCCCCGCTAAAATTTTTGGATTAATCATTCCTCTCTCGTTGAGAGGTATCTAAAAAGATTTTTTGTCTTCAGAGATTTTTTTTTTTTTTTGCTTTTGTTCATTATATTTTCCTTTTCAGATTCCGCTTGTCAAGACAAATGAGATTAATTCAAAAAATTTAACACAAACATAACAAAAATTGAAAAAAAGACAGGAAAAAGATGGGGTACATTTTTTGTCCAAACTGGCCCCGAGTAAAATGTAATCTGGAAAGTGGTTGTCAGTTCAGAAGATCAGTTGTTTTACCGTTTCGTAATGTCAAGTGTTATGTTATAGGTTGCAAGTGTTCTTCTTTGAATCTTTTTCTACCTGGTTGGTGTAGGAAAGAGCATATATGATGCTAAGAATGAGTGGTGATGGGAGTGCATATGGAAGTTGGGAAGGTGGAAGCTACATCCATGAGGATGATGAAGATTTCGACAATCCTAGTGGAGATGAATATGACCATACCTCTGATGGTGTTGAAGAAGAAGAAGAAGAAGAAGACGACGATGATGATGATGATGATGTTGAAGATGAGGACGCATTTGATGTGCATGCTCATGCTGAATCTGGAGAAGATAGTAACATGAGCGTTGGCGTTGAGTTAGATCCTGCTTCTTTTCCTAATGATGAGGCCTATGCTAGAGCACTGCAAGATGCTGAAGACAGAGAAATAGCAGCGAGGTTGTTGGCTCTAGCTGGGATAAACGAACGTGAGTGTCAATTCAACTCGGTCCTTGTTACATCTCTTGCTTGTTAATTTATTCCTGCAATTGTGTTGACAATTATGCAACTGCTGTGCTGACTGCAGGGGAAGATGAGGAAGAGGATCACGTGGGCAATTCCCAGGTATAAAAATGTTGTATCTGAACTCTTGAGATATATGATCACTTTTGATATGTTTTCCGCATAAAATGTGTTTCTGGGACGAATGTCAGCTGTAGTGTGTGCTAGTGTTCTGTAATCTTTTCTTGGTCTATTCTCATTCACCTTTTTACAGCTTATGTATGTTTAGCAATGTTTGAAGCCCTGATATCTTGTCAAAGAGTGAAAAACTACAGACCAACCATTAGAAAGGACACAAAATGAACTATATAAGCAGTAGGACCAGCCATCCAAAAGTCATGAAGATATGAAACACAGCAACAAAGTTTGCTGATATAGTAATTAAAGGAAACAATACACCCTCTTTCCTGTCTTTAAGTCTTACATCTCATTTTGTTGCCCCTCAAGCTTGAAATTTAAATAGCTCAATCAATATTTTTCTTTGTTATGCTTCTTGCAATTGGTCTTTATGGCTTGTTTGTTATTGGCCAAACTTTTAGGGGCCGATTGGATGGAGTATTATTTTCAGGGGGATGGAGTATAAAAAAGTAGATGGTTTGGATGAGGGATTAAATAGGGGGATATATTTTGACTTGGTTTGGATGGTTTTATGAAATGAGGGGGGTAAGAGTGGGCGGATAAAGAAAAAAAACTGTCAAATGACTATTTTGCCCTTGTGCAGTATTAAACTTAATTATGTATTGAATAAAGTATATAAATGCATAACTCGATATATATAATTAATATTAGATAATTTGAAATATTAATTAATTAAGAAATTTATTAATGTATTATATGTAATAAAAAATATTAATCAACAAATATCTTACCATAATTCAACAACCTTTAATCAAAACATTCCGAGTTAACGGTTAATCCCGAAATAATGTTTTTAGTAAACAATAAATTTTTTATATTTTTTTGAGAATAAAATTTGAAAAGTACGACCGAAAGGGATTCGAATGAGCGGTGTCGGTCACATTTTTTCTCAAAAGTTGGGTCCATTAGGACATGTGATGAATGTGAATATTTTTTAATAATTTAAGAGATTTTTAACTTTGTTTTATCAATTAACAAAAAAGAAGAAAAATAACAACAAAATATAAATCAACAAATATCTTACAATAATTCAACAATCTTTTATCAAAATATTTCGAGCTCACGGCAATTCCCAAAATAATTTTTTGAGTAAAGGGTAAATTTTTAGTATTTTTTTGAGAATAAAATTCAGAAAATACGACCGAAAGGGATTCGAATAAGCGGTGTTGGTCACTTTTTTTTCCTCCAAAGTTGGGCCCATTAGGACATGTGGTGAATATGAATATTTTTAAATAATTTATGAGATTTTTAATTTTATTTTATCAATCAACAAAAAAAAGAGATAAACAACAACAGAATATAAATCAACAAATACATTACCATAATTCAACAATCCTTTATCCAAATATTTCAAGCTCACGGTTATTCGTGAAATAAATTTTTAAGTAAACAATAGATTTTTAATATTTTTTTTAGATTAAAATTTGAAAAGCACGATCAAAAAGAGTTCGATTGAACCGTGTCGGTTGCTTTTTTTGATCCAAATAGGCACATTAGAATGAATGTCAAGGGGACAAGGAGGGGTAAAATAGACAAAATTCACCCCTCCACACCCGGATAATTTTTGGGGAGGCCAAGGGCTACCCAAAAATTATCAGGGACAAAACATTTCTTAGGTAAAAAATTATATCGGGTGAAAAGTTATCCGGGATAAATTTTATGTTTTCAAACTACGGCAACACTGGAGGACCCACCCCTTATAAGGGGTAGTAAGTTATCACGGGGCTTTTGCTCTCATCCAAACGAGCCATTAGGGGCATATGAGAGATATAGTAAGAGGGGATATGGTAGGAAGAATTATTTTTAAAGAGGTGAATAGTTATAAAGGCGTTGTTGAGTAGGTGGATGACATTTTCGTAACTAACAATGACATTCCCGTAATAGTGGCATTTCAGTAATTAATAATGGCATTTTCGTGACTAGAAGGGGTATTAGATATGGATGCGAGTGGGGCAAGGATAATTTTATCCTCCCTCCAATGCGACATATAATCTCCTGAATATCATATTCGGGTTCCAAAGAAGTAAACAAACCCCGGACATGTCAAACTTGGATAGACATATCCGGGGTGATACTATA
Organism: Arbutus unedo; assembly: GCA_014822125.1. Classification (NCBI taxonomy): domain Eukaryota; kingdom Viridiplantae; phylum Streptophyta; class Magnoliopsida; order Ericales; family Ericaceae; genus Arbutus; species Arbutus unedo. The sequence goes on from JABCMJ010002635.1 coordinate 13,899, forward strand.
TCCCCTCTCATTGACACCTAACAAGCTGGGCCTTAAGTACCACACCATCTCCCAAGAGATTGTTCAAACGGGATAGAGGCATTTAATCTGTTTGCAATAGATACCTTCCTTAAATTGTGGTCGCGATCAATGCTGCCGCATAAATGGGACGGTGTACGAAATCAATTAATATGTGCTTCACGAATTTGATGCATCTCTATGAACATTGTCAATGCCATCCCATAGGCCAGTTGTGTAAGATCTTCAAAACAAATATATTTGACTAAAAGAGCACAAACTAGAGTCTGGTTTTTTTTGTTGGAGCTCCAGTCTTCTTTTGTCCTGTCTGAAATTAGAAAATTTGAACACAAAGCGTGAATGATAACTACCAAAGCAAAACCCTATGGGGATTGACCAAAACATTTCTGCATAGTTCGGACTGTATTAGAGAGAAGAAACTAAAGCAATGCAAAAACTGAGAGCCATGATTGGGGGTCTTTGTGCATTTATACATGTGTATACACATTGAGACTTGCCAACAAAATCGATATACATTTTGAGAGTGGGTGTTCGAAACAAAAAGTTTGGAACACAATTTGAGTATAAGAGCAAGAAAGTGGGTCTCATATATTTGTATTATTTAAAGTCTCATATCCGTATAGAGCGATAGTAGCTTTTGATTTGTGTTCTACTTGGGTTGGGTTACTTGGCTGTATGACAGTGGTGGAGATTAGATTTTCTGAGGGCCTATGTGGCCCATGTTACCTGATTACATTCGAGTGGGGTTGTTCAGTGCAGGAACAAGAATGGTAATACGTGATAAGCCACATGCCGAAATTATTATACGAAGCAATTCCATAGGTAGGTGAGGAGGAGGCTTCCAGGGCAACTACAGTTCTCTCTATTGGACTCGTGAGGGAGTCCACAAATCAGCACCCACAAGATCATACTGTGCTTCTTTGATCTCGCGGTGATCACATCAATTAGGTGGACGCGCCGTTGATCAAGTGGCTGTATGATTAGTTTTGGGTAGTATCCGTCGATCACGTGGCTGCTTAATCCATCACGTGGTAGTCCATTCTTGATGTGGCAGGTGCTCAGTCGAAGCATTTTGGAAAATACTTTTTAGTCCTATAAGTTCCCAAGTTCACATTATTATCCACTGCTAAATTTCTAAGGTGGTCCTCTCAGCAGAGCCTTGTTCTTCAACCATAGTGACTAGCTTTATCATTGGAGTTGCCCGAGGCAGGGCTTAAATATTTACAAAGCCAAATTGGGTCTACACATGTGTACATGCTAAACAAGAAATTGGGTATGGAAGGGTAGAATGGTAATTGCACATGCAAGGTTAAAGTAGCAGTCATGCATTCTAGAGGAAAAATAATAATCCCAAGGCATCATACATAACAGAGGCCAACATTTTGTACAAAGAAGAAACAAAATTCTAAACTAGCATGCTATATGAAGGCTTACACAAAATGAAAGTTACAGATTGTAATGCAAATACCTGAAGTGTAAACATAAACCAAGAACTAATCATGCGAAGAACTCAAACATAAACATATATGATATAACTAACATGTGGTAGTATATAAGTATAACGAATTTTAGTTGAATTATTAGGAAAATAATTAGGAAAAACTTTGAGATAGCTTTGGATTGCTAAATTCATTGTCTTTGAATGCAAGTATGCCATATTCCAAAACATGCGTAGAAAAATAGAGTGGTATCAGGGTTTTATGGCAACACTGGTGATGACTCTAGTAATATTATCTACCCAAACATTTGATGTTGGTAAATATCTTGATGTTAATCTAAATTAATTTGATTAATTTAATGATATATTAATTTGTTTACTTAACGTTATAATAGATACTTTCAAGTTAATAGAGTGCACTCAGAAATTATTACAAATTAAACTTTATTTGTATCTGCGACAACTGATTCTTTGTCCACCTTGTTATATTCATTTATTTTCCTTACCAGAAGAAAACAATCATCCTTATCTTTTTGGAGTTTTGTTTGTTGCACTTGGTCAACTGACTTGTATAATCTTCAGTGTCTTGTGTGCGTGTAGGAAGCAATTGTGATTGCTCAGTTGTATATTATTAGGAAATAGGACGTACTTGGGTGGTGCCCCCTTACCACCTCCTTAATTTAATTTTAAATATTATTAACCGAAATGATAAGGAAACAGGGTAGTAGTTTATGCAGGGTATTAATTTATGCCTGTTATGGGATAGTATCTAATTTGGTAAATCCGACCCAGGAAATTTGATGCATATATCATATGTGCATCTGATTACCTGAAGGAGCTGGTTTTAATGCTATGTTAAACTGAGTTAATGGACTTTCATGTGTCATTGGTCTTTCAGGATACTTGGGAGGAGGTTGATCCAGATGAACTGTCGTATGAGGTAAATTTGTCAATCTGGTGCTTTTCGTTGGAGTTATTCTCCTTGGCTAATAGAGTTTAGTTTGATATTCAGGAACTAATTGCGTTGGGTGAAGTAGTTGGGACGGAGAGTAGAGGCCTCTCTGCTGACACAATTGCCTCTCTTCCTTCATTGAACTACAAGACGCAGAGCACTCAAGATGGAAGCAATGATTCGTGAGTAAAATCTTAGCCATATCTAATGCTTATTTAGTGTTGCAGTAACACCACTCTATCTTCATGCCTCAGGTGTGTCATTTGCCGGTTGGATTATGAGGATGGTGACACCTTGACTCTACTTTCTTGCAAACATTCATATCATTCCGACTGCATAAGCAATTGGTTACGGATAAATAAGGTACATGTTTTGTTTTGTTCTTGTTAAATGTTTTATTTAGTTCTTTAGTTATCAAGTATGTCTTAGTAATTAGTCAGGGTATTATGGTCTTTATCTATTTTGGGACAATGATGCAAATGTATGTGCTGGTTTAGGGGTGAATCAAGCTACTACTTCCTTTTAACGTATTTTTCTTTTTCTCTCTAAATTCATATTTCATCTTTAACTTGGTATCAGAGCATACCCAATCCAACCTTAACGTAAATATGAGTTCTGGAGTTCACCACGAGTAGATTTACAGTATGCTGATCAATTGAGGGTTTTCCGACAAGAAGGTCAACAGAACCCAAAACCAAAAGCCAGAGACCAAACTAATACGTAACATCCCTTGGCATCAAATATATTGCATACCCCAACTTCATATTTGAAGGCAAGGCAAGGCAAGGCAAGGTAAGGTAAGGTAGAGCAATCACTTGAGTATACGAATCAGAGTAATAAGTAATTATGCCTCAGTGATATTATACTCTACTACTCTCGAGAAGTAGAATAGCAGCTTTTGAGGTGGATTAACAAGTCGGTCAAGCGGAGCATCGTGATCCTTGCTCAACGATGTGTAGAGTGAAGTGCGAAGATAAAATAATTAAACCCACACTTTTCAATACAAGGAAAGGGGAAAAAACAAGCGATCTCCACCCACAAAAGTTACAGAAAATTTGTCGTACAAACCCCAATAATATAATGAAGAAACTTCTTATCAAAACCAAAAGCTTAAGCTATTAGGTGGAGAGATCTAGATTATAATATCAAGTCATAGCCAAATGGAACGAAATCATCTCATTTGGATTTGAATGGAAGTTTTAATATCGATGATGACATCAGGAGTCAATACAGAGTTCGTCATTGCTTTTTCATGGGAGAGCATGTAACGTGTTCAACTCCGACCGTTTAAATACTGAATAAGATAGACAAAGTTCGTCACCTGCTTGTGTTGATCACATGGGAACTAGAACCCCTCTTCTTTAGCTTCTCGTGAAAGAAAATGTTGTGCACAGGGAGTGTTGGCTGAGGATCACCATACTCAACTGTCTGGATGAAGGTGATAATGGCACTAGAATCTGCTATGAAGCTTGTATATCAACATGTTTTCTATGGATTGAAAGGTCCAATAGACCCTCTCGTTTTTTAGATTGCCGCCAAGAATTTGCCACCTTTGGTCATTGCCGGCCAAGCTGTGGGTATGTCTTTTAATTTACTCAAATTGGAAGTGAAACCCAATGATGCACTCCTAACTCAGTCCATCGTATGTCAAAATGTTTGTCCCATACCTCTTGCAGTAAACCCAGATCCTCAGTATTTCTAGCACTGGCTTGAATTGACTACCCCTTTCCAAATTTTGCAAATTCCTGACCCTATAATCAGATTGCTGTGGGAAAACTTTTTACAAGATGATTGGGGAAGCTAATTGGGAGCTTACCTTAGTTTTCCAATCAGCAGTTATCTGTATGCTGTTGTCACCCTCGATCAATGATGGTAGTTAACCTGTAACACAGGGTTTTCCATGAGCCACACATCATGTCAGAATACACTAAATCTCCTTCACAAAGAACTACCTCGATTGAGATACTTTCTGTAGAAAACTTGGGCCCAACATGAATGTTAATGCTGGATATCTCTACCCAAGCTTAGTCAAGATAACATATTTCACATCTTCAATTGTCTGAGCCCCATGAAACACACTGCTTTGTGCACACCGTGTCCTATGGGAGTATTTGGTCATTTGACCTTATTCTTTATTGGTCATAATAAAATCAGTTTCAGAATTAGCAATCTCCATTCTTTGCTTTGTTGAGAAAATCTCCACTTTGTTGCTATAAAGCAAAATTAAAAAAAAAAGAACACGATATTGCCGTATAGAACATGTTTTTAGATGCCACAACGTTAACATGTATAATAAATACACCCAGTTTGAGTTTAGCAAGGTTTTAACATGCATGTCAATGAGTCCTTATGCATTTGCTAGGACTTGGAAAAAAATCACGTCCCCGGTTTGTGATTCCTGCAAATTGGCGTTATGCCAAATACTTTGTGGCTTATCTTTAAGATCATAAATCTCCTCATTGGTTGATGGATGGAAGGAGTGAGTTCGCAATAGATTGCATGTAGTTTATGCTGTACATACCATTTACTAGTCCTTGCTTAGAAATCTATTGGTACTTTGGTAGTAATCAAAGAGGTTTGGGGCATCAAGCACTGTGGCATGTGTAAACCATCTGGTAGTGCCTATATAGGACGGACACTTCGCTGTAGGTCACGTACCGGTGGCCGACACCGACATTCTCCGGACATTCCCTGGACACGTCTGACAATCAAATCTGAAGTGTCCTATATTTTTCCCAATTCTTTTGTCTCGCTTACTGCCTTCTTCATACCTATGTTAAGAAGTGGGGACGAATTAATCAAGCAATTTCAATCGCTATTGCCCTAGCAGACCAAACATTCTTCTTTCTTTTTACTCTGTGGAAAGGAATTGAGAGATCTTTGAACGATATCAAAACGTCGTTGGCCATGTCATAAGTCTTTCGTTGAAGGGAGTAACTGGGAAGCACCCCGCCTTCATTTGGACACTCTGTGGACACTCTGAGGACACTTGCCAGTTTTTCTTTTCTTCTGGTAGATGGTGGTTGATTGAATAAGGAGGCAAGTGCCATTGATAGAATGTTTTTATGTTGAACCACCTCAGTGAATCATGTGATAAATGTTGAAAGCAGCATGTATGGTGTTTTGATTGTAATAAGAGGCTTGTTTTATGCTGCATTTATACAAATGAAGTACACATATTTTCCTTAGCGTTGAAGAAATTCCATCACATTCCGGACTCACCAAGTTCAAGGAAAACCAAGTAAGAATGGATGACCAAAACTTCCATGCTGCCGAGAGCAGTAAAGAAGATGGTGGATGATGCAGCATCTCCATCACACATACAGGACCAAATCACTATGATTTTTCTCCTAAGGATCAAATTATGGACAAAAGTGGAACCTTCCCTTGGCGGCACAGCAAACAAAGAAAAAGTGTGGTGCGAGCTTTATTCATCCAAATTGCTTTCTGAGGGAAATTAAGGGTTTTTTCTATCCTACAGAGCATAATTTTGAAACTCTTCAGTTGGAGGAAAGAGCTCGGAGAAATAAGGTTCCATCTCAAATAGTCTGCAGCTGAAGCAAGATTAGTTTCCCTATTAAACTTGTCCAACAAGGGCCACCATTTTTCCCATTCTTCAATCCTTTCTTTTTGGTTAAGATATTGTTTACAGAAGAAAGCAAGCAAGCAACCAACCAAAGGGCAAAGACTTTGAGACCAATGAGTTCCAGCAGAAAACAGCATCAAACCAGCTCTGACCTTACAAATGCTAAAAAAGCTAACATAACGCAAAACAAACTAAACATCACCCAGTACCACTAGGCACAGAGACCTTCACCTTCCAGGCCACTAAGCAGGGAAAAGCAAAAGGAGGAAAAACGTCAGCCATTTAGTAAATTTTGCTGGTAGGCTCCAAGCATCACTGATTCTCTTCTTTTCATCCGAGGGAGGGACTTTTCTAGCGTAGAGGCAAGCTCTGATGTCATTAACAAGTCTCTGGATTAGGCTTTGGCAACCCAAGCCTTTCGTTGCAAATATCTACAATTCCTTTTCCCCCTAAGGCAGTACATATTGGCTGAGAAAGCAAGTGATGTAATATTGTTTACAAGAAAAAATGGATGGTGGTTGATTTGTCTTTTGGTTTAGCACTAGAGTCTTTTTTTGTAGTTTTACGCTTTATGATTTTGAAGAGTATATTGACAAGACTTGATTCTTTGAATTGAGGAGAGGAACAAAAACGCTACGTTGGTTGGGAGGCTACAACAACCGTGCACCCTTCCCCCATCCCATTTTCTCTTCTTCTCCTTGTGTTTTCAAGGCCCCCTTGGAGTTCTAGGGTTTCTTCCATTTCTTTCTCTACATTCAGTGGACTAGGGTTCCCCCCGTTTCTCTTCTATTTTACTCAATCTTCTATGTGTTTTGACAGTGATTTAATAAATATAAGAACTTCAGTTTATTTTAATTATTTAATGAATATAAGAACTTCAGTTTATTTTAATTATTTAAGTTTTCAGGCAACATCAGCAATTGGATATTTAGCCTTTTGTTTGTCCATTTTCCACTATTCAGACATCTAAAAGTCGTTTTACATTCTTGTTAATTTGTTTTAGATGATATTGAAAACTTTGTTGACAAGAACTAATTGAGATATTTTGATTGATGAAAAATTTGGAAAAATTATTTGAGAAGAAAGCACAGTTTCAGCATATCGTGAAGGCCTGGACTTTGTTAAATCCCTATCATTATCGTATATTGAGACTTAAGGATGGCAATATCTTAAGATATTGTCTTGTATTAGTTTTGAATCAAGGAGGTTTAAGATAAAACTAGTCTTTAACAGGAGCTTAAATGCAACTAAGGGCTTAATGAAACTGATTAAGTGCAAAAATAAATAAGTTTCTCATTGTCACCGTTAAGTTATTTTAGGGCATATTGAAACAATTTGATAATATGTGTTGGATTTGCGAAGTATCCTACAAATGTCCCTTCTGAACTAGTGACTCTCATACCCGCGTTGTCATTCCACAGACGTAGACGTAGATACTGACAAACATCATCATTACTTTAGTTCAACATAGCCGTATTCTGACTGGGTTCAGACTTCGGAGGTTCTTTTTTCCCTCCCCTCTCATTGATAAGTGACTAGGTATTTAGGTCCTTTGTAAGTATTATAGGTTTTGAGCACGGTATATGCCAAATTTCCTATAAAATGTCCTTTGTCTGTATATTTTCATCTTTGGTAAAACCAATTGGGATACGTTGATCTGACGTGGGGTGAGAGAATGTCAAGAGAGTAGAAAATGAAGTACACTGTTGAGAGAGTGCTTCAAAACCATATGGAATGGTGAAACTACATAATTGGGTAATGTCAGTACTTTATTAGAGTGACTTGGTTTGGTTAATTATGAACCAATCTATAATGTTTGATAGACATGTCATTCTTGCTTCTAGGCAAGTACCTTAATTATTAGCATGACTTGATTTGATTAAAATGATGAAACCCAATCTGTAGTTAAGATACTTGCCTTGAAGCAAGAATGATATTTCTAGCAAACAATAACAACAAAACCGGGGCGAAGGAAAACAAGAATTAAGATGCATTGGCAATCTTGCACGTATTGGTTTTAGTTACCTTAGATTATACTAAAGAGGAAAAAGAAACATTGGCCAATTCTATATATAGAGCAGAATGGCAATTCTATTATCATTTTTTTTCTTTTTTCTTTCCGATTCTTTTTATATTTTCTGGATTTTAAATGGGTTAAATGTGTGTTTGTGTTCTCTAAGATTTCATGTAAATGTAAGGGAAGGAGCTCATAGATCTATGGCTTGTTATGTGCTTTAGGTATGTCCTGTTTGCAGCACTGAGGTCTCCACTTCCCGAAACAGCTGATGCAGAGTTGGAAGGTCCTCCTCTCCTACAGGTTGCATATGTTCTGCATAAGATGGGCAGTGAGAGAGAGAGAGAGAGGACAATGGGTTCACAACTCGTTTCGAATGGTCTCGTTGGGTAAAGAGTAATATCTTCTTATATACATTCTTGCTTTGCCTAAAGTGTACTTGGCACCCTTAGTTACTACTGGTTTACATTTCTTTCGGTTCTCTGTTTGTGCCCAGTTAACTAGTATCACAGAGCATAAGACCCCAGATATTGTTGAAATTTTAGTTGCAGTTATTTTTTTAGGACAAGGTTCTGGATACACCAAGTTGATCAACTAAATTGGCTGAGTTCCTTGGTGAGGCCTGCATTCCATCTAGCACTAGTTTTATTTTTTTACTTCTTGCTTCCCTTTTTCTTTTTAGGTAAGAACTTTGCAATGCATGTGTATCATGTTCTTTTCCCGAAAATCGACCAGTCATGTTAGTGGGAACTATTAGTGTACATGCAACATTATTAACAACAAAAAATGGGCGGCATCTGGGGAATATAGTTCCATTGCATTGGCAGTTTTTGGCAGCTGAACAGTGGATGACGGTAGAAGCTTACCAACGAACCGTTCTCATGGTCTCTCTCCATAGTCACTGATCTTATCTTCTACAGCGAAACGATGGAATAACGACTTTTGAGAACCTTACAATATTCCCACCTCTTACTTTCTGTTACTGGAATTATCTCCAGACAACACTTCTTGTTCGACACTGAAAGTCAGAACAGTTGTGCAAAGAATGGTGGATGGCGGTGGAATTAAGGATTTTGTTACGGTAGGTGGTTTGGGTGGTGGTTGTGCCAAAGAGAGAATGGGGTTTGTTTTGGCCGTTTGTTGAGATTCTCAACTTTGCGATCGCGGAATGTGTCAAGAATGGGATACTTGTCGTGGTGGTGAACCCGGGTTGTTGCAGCTGTGATTGGGGTTAGTATGAGGAGAGCTTGGGTTTTAACAAATGTTATTACTCTCGTCCCATACCAACCGGTACTAGACCATCAGTGTACTATTCCGACCAACATTCTAGCCTGTTCTAGGTTGTTTTGGATTGTTCTGGCCAATATTGGTCGGTACTAGTTAGTACTGTATTCATAAATAATTTTTTTTTAAATTTTAAATAATAGTTTTTGAGATAATTAAACATAAATAAGGATTATCTTTTTTTATTTTTGGTTATTTGTTTTTAAGTTATAGGAGTTTATTTTATATGTCTAATGTAATTTTTTGTTAAAAATATTATTTAAGAAATGTATAATAACTTTAGTGGTAAATTTGAAATAGTACGTTGGTACACACTAGTATCAGTACGTATCATACTAATAACAAAATCAATATACTTTTTGATACGAGATTGATAATTTTCATTTTAATGGCACTTTTAATTATAAAAGTAGATAGAAATCCATACTTTCTAAACTATTATGTAAAATGAAATGAATTGTGTGAGAACTAAGGAAAAATCGGATTATATCTATTATAATATAATATTTTTTTGTGTAAAAAGTAAATCTATATGCGTTAAGTACTATTGGGGAAGATAAAAACATCATTCTTCTACTATTATGGTCTTTTGAAGCTTATTTATTTTATTTTACTTATATTATCTTATTTTGAGAGGCAGTCACACAGATTTATAAGCAAAAAAGCATTTTACGATCTGTATTTTAGGAAGAGAGTTAGTAATCAGATAGTAATATACTCAAAATGTAGAATATAAAAGTTTTAAAATATATTTTTTAATTGAGATCTTTTACCAAAATAAGAAAACTGTAATAGACAAAAGTATTATACGTATATATACACGTTATGTACGTGCACGTGGAGATTATATATACACACACAAAAACACATACCCATATGTACACGTGTGTATAAGAAAAACGAGACTTTCTGAGGTCCTTGGCCATCTGCGTAATGCATATAAGAAAGTACAGTACAATCTCTTCGAATCCAATGCCCTAAAGCTAGTGTCGGCATTTCGCAATGGAGGAGTTCCTGTTCGTATATTCTTAATTCTAAAAAATATGGGTAGGAGGTTTATTGGTTGTGCACGAATACGGTAAGTGAATAAAATATATTGGTTTAAATCTCTCTCTTTTTTTATTTATTTATAAGAATTCATATATACATAGAGGTGAGTTATGTGATTACTTTGACGATATTGTATTTTTATAAATGAGAGAAATACATGATATTTAAAGTAGGAAGCCGGGTGAAAAATTCAATATTTTTAATATTCCTTACCTTATAAATGAAATATGTGGTGCTTAAAAAGTGAGAAATTTTGAAATGTATCGGATTGAATTACTTTAATAAGTAAATATGCAAAAATAATTTTTTTCCTTTGTTTTTTTCTTATTCTGGTTGTAGGGAGTTACTGAAAATCATTGAATTCGTAAAGTAGCTCCTGGATGGTTTCATTCAAATATTTGAGCTATTAGAAAGAAATTAGAGATCTTGAAAGGCAACCCAAAAAATAAAAAAATAAAAAACTTGATGAATAAATTGGAAAAGGAAACTGAGCTTGGTCAAGTAAAAGATAAAAAACAAAAAAAGTTTGGTATGAAGATACTATACTATACCGGTTGATACATATCGTTTTGGTATAAAAACGGTATAATATACTTCTAATACTATACTGTTCTAAATATTAGTCCATACTGGCCGGGTATTGGCCGTACTAGCTAATACCGGTATATATAATTGATAGTTGAGCGAAAAAATTAATTTTTTTTGGTTCTCTGTGGTTTATATATATATGGCCAGCTTCATGGACCAACACTTTTTTAGACTAATATTAGACTAACATCTAAACTCTTCATTCATTATTAAATTTTAATGATCCGAACCGTTCAATGTGTTTAAAATATATTTTTAAAGGTATTCACGAGAAATCAACTCAAAATATTACCGAAAAATGCTTGATCCAAGCAATGGTTCAAAATACTGACAGGAACTGTTTTATGAACCACTACTTTGATCAAGTCTTTTCCGGTAATATTTTGAGCTGATTTATGGCGGACTCTTTCTGGCCCCATATATATGGGTGATTTACACTGACTTCTCCTGAGATTTGTGAAAAATACAATGCCCCCCTCAGATTTCCAAGATTACAATAACCTTTCTTACTTTTCATATTATTATGCAATCACCTTATCTATCGTTAAAATCAGTCTAATATAATTAAGTAGACCATTAAATTTTAAGTTTGAGATTTTTTTTTATGAAATAAACTGTAACATGATTTTCATCATGTCAAAAATAACATATGTTGAATTTTGCGATTATTTTGAAGTCGAAATTCTAACAGAATTTTAAAATTTGTTTGAATTTTGACTTCAAAAAAATCTAATAAATTTAAAATAGAATATTTCAAACGTGATGTGAATTATGTTAAGATTTATTTTGTAAAAAAAAATCTCAAACTTAAAGTTTTAATAGTTTAACTTACGATGTTTGATTGATTTTAATAATAGAGAGGTAACTGCATAATAGTTTAAAATATAAAGGAGGTTATAGTAATTTTAAGAACCTGAAGGTCACTGTATTTGGTAGAAACCTCAGGGGAGGTCAATGTAATTTACCATATATATATATATATATATATTGATAGTTGTGATAAATCTAATATAGACAATGTATATTATCAATACCGGTACATATCGTACCAATAAAAAAATTGGTACCCAAGTTAATACGGTATTTAAAACTTTAATTCGAAGATCTCAAGCAAATGAGAAGAAACATTGAATTTCAATAATGGTAAAAAGTTACACGATGTCTTGTGTTTTACTAGTTTGATGTACGAATCACGATTTGAATACTTTTTAGGCAAACAAATAAAAATAAATATGAATAAACCGCACTTTTTTTTGCCAATTCTAATTGCATTTTTAATGACCTTACTTTACATGATAAAATTATCTTTAAAACCGCGTGAAGCACAAAACGTGTAAATAATTTTTTTCTTTTATATTCGATTTCATTATTAACAAATGCTATTTTACATTAGAATATCGATGTAGAAATTAAGCTAGTAATGATTGATCATCAAACTAATACGGTTTAATTTGGTATTACAAGTAAAATAGTAATAATTAAAAAGTAATCTAAAAGCAATAAGAATTAATCTCTCACAACTGATGAAAGTAATAATCACAAAGTAATCTGCGTATTGGACTAAATTACTTCTTGGCTACTCTTGCGAAGACTAGAAGTGTTCATGCTGAATAACTAAGTGCAATGTAAGTAAACATAATTAAAACAATTGATTCGGTTATGGGAAAACTTTTTCTTAAGCCTTCAAGGGATATTTATACTTTTCAACAAATAACCACTTTTAGAGAGTTCGTGTATGGGCTCCTACGTACATTGTGGGGGGCCAAAATAGTGGGTCGACCTAGTCAATGATTGTGGATGAATGGTTGGGCTAGACCAGAAGGATATGATTCGTATCAGTAGCGTGAGGCTCTGACTGACGCATTGCCGAACAAACCTCCATAATTTGGCTTAGCACCATGATATTAGAATGTCAATTGGTCCGCGTCAGTATCAATGGGGCATCTTCCAATGGGCAATCTGAGAACGGGTTCATTATGTAGCAAGCACGGACATTGCCATGCCGAACTGTTGACCCATCGTTCGGTTGAGGCCGTGAGAATCTTCTAGAATGGTAGCTGGTCCAAAATAGGAAAGTGCAAATATGACAGTAGTTGAGTTTAGGAATGCGTCAAAATTGGAAGGTTCTCTTGCATGGAAATATTGAGATTTATCAACGAATAAGAGAAGATTCCCTAAAAATTCTATTACCAAATATGGCACTCGATGGCTTATAAATATGAGATCATAGGCTGTTAACCAAGTACACTATCATTCATTGTGCAATTACTATTATACTTTGATCTCTTAAGTTTTGACTTTAGCATCGGAGTGTCCTCAGGTTGAAAACAACCCATCAACACTAATTTGTTTTTCCTTGTGCAGGCGATCAGAGCAATTCAGATTGAATAATATTCGCAACCCTCACAGTTGGTGACTCCATTGGGGAAGATAGTCTCTTCGTGTCATGTTCACGATTTTCAATACGATAAACCATACTATATCTTTCACAAATTCTCACAAATACTTTTAGTAAATCCAAAATAATCCATTGATATAAATTATAATACCAAAACGATAAGTGTTCACTAGGTTACAAAAGAAGGCACTACCGGTCCAAAATACATTAACCACAATTTCAAAAATAGTAGGTAGACTCCATTATCTTCAATCAAAAGTAAGAGTAGAAGTTACAATACATCTTCCAAAATAAGTTTACAAAGATGTTAAATAACTTCTTTGGTCGGCTTTTCAAAAGATAATAGTCCATGCATATCATACACTCTATGCTATGCATCCAGTGCAGTACCTGAAAGGTTGAAGAGGTGAGCTACAAGCCCAGTAGAAAAATCTATGACAAAGCTATGTGCATATGAAATGAAAAAATATGCATTATGAACATTGCATGATGATACAAGGCATGAACGTATCTTTGTCATAATAACAAAATGAAATACATGTAATGAACTCCCAACATCGTGTTATAATTCATCCATAACCACTTCTACAATTTATCACATTACCAGTTCATCACCCCAAGGTGGCTAGTTAAATTATGTCATGTCCTAGCACTTCTCCTGATGGAGGCTAACCAAGCCAATGCTATGCTAGCACATTTCCCAAAGGAAGGTAGACCCATAGTTTCTAGCACTTCTCCCAATGGAGGCTAGCGTCATGCTAGTGTCAATCAATCATAATTGCATGCCAATGTTACTCTTATCGATGCTACGTTCACATCAAGTCTACTAAATTCCGTTCCATCTAGACTATAAGCGAACAAATGAATAGTCACTATGAAAATGAAACTATTCGCACACTCTATCCCTAATCCTTACACACACGTATACACAATAAATTAAAGGGTAATTATAACAATTGAATAAGGAAAAGAGTGTCCTAGGCAATATATAAGACAACCCAAACTATCAAAAAGATGTTCCACAATTTCGTCTAGACATGCCCTGTCCCGTCCGAACGCCCCATTTTCAACCTCTCTGCAAATTTCTTGGGCCAGCCGTCCGAATATCAAAATCTCCCGTTCAGACGCTAGTACGCGATCTGCAGAAATTTCTGCGCGATTCTATTTTTCTCCAACTCTCCAAATCATACCAAAACCTCAATATATGTACGAAATATGAACTAAAACATGTCATATACACATATCACAAGATAGATGTCCCTACCTTAAGCTTTAGAAGATAGACTTTGAGCTCCAATGAAAGCCCTAGCTTCAATGGTAGAAGAAAGCTTCAAGAACACCCTTCCCAAGCTTCAAATCATGATCAAACCTTGGATTCCCTTTGAGCATGTTGAGATCTTGCAATGTTCCGAACGAAAGAGCAAACGGTGAAGTGGATCAAGTTGTGGTGTAGAGAGAAGTCGGAGCTCCAAACTAGAGAGAGAGAGAGAGAGAGAGAGAGAGAGATGGAAAAAATGAAAGCTTCCCCCCTCATTAAGCTCCTAAAAATCAAATTTTTGCATAAGTCAAGGGTCGTTAAACCACTAAACACCTCATGTGATGCGCGCGTAACAAATTCAAGTCTCCAGATTTGGGTCCCGTAATTAAAATTATGAAACACATAATAATATATCAAACACATATTCTGCAATATAAATTTCAAATAATTAATTAAAACACAAAATTTTCTAACTCCTTACGCTTTGCTTTGAAAAGCATAATGGCTGGAGAATCGATGTTGCTGGGGGAAGTCAGAACCACGAGGATCGATGGAGAAGGACAAATGGGCGCTTGTGCCCCCAAGGTAAAGTGCCCACTTCTCATCGAGGAAATTCCCTCAGAGGCGCAGCTGGCCTCTGAGGCTGACCACTCGCGAGTATATCAGGTAGTAGGAACGAGACGTAGAAAAAAGGGATGAGGCCCTTGATAATCTCGGTTGAAAGTCTTGCAACTCAAGGAAAACATACGCAAGAACCAGACTTCGGCGATGAGCCAAACTCGTGGTAAAGAATGTACGTAGACTAATACTCCACCTCGTGGAGAACCTTCCGGATGCATGTCTGTGCGTCAAAGTCTAGGCTCCAAAGTTGTGACCGACTATCGTGACGGTGGAAAAGGGGTGTGCCGAGCACAAACCCCATCGCCTGATTGACAACCGGGCAAACGAAAGGATGATCATAGGGTCTTGGCATTCGAAAGGCTAGGTGAGCAGGAAGTGGATAGCAGCCCAGCACTCGGCCCAATTAATGGCCGAGCTGAGAAAAGGTACATGAAAGATTTGCCGGATATGTTGGAGAGGAACAAAAAGTGCAGATCTAGGGATGAACAACCGGTTATATGCGCTACTGCATTGGTTCGGACTTGTTTGGAGGCTACACACGAATGGCTTATCTCCACTCTTTTTAGTCGACTCTTGGGTTCACTCACCCAAAATTCAACAAATACCAGCCAAAGACTGAGTCGTACACTCATCTCTTCCACTACAAACAGATGAAGTCACTATACTACAACAATGATGCACTTATGTACAAATTATTCTTGTCGAGTCATGGGAGCTTGGCCTTCTATGGTTTGACAGGCTCCTTGAGGATTCAATCAATTGTTTCAAGGATCTCTGTCTGGCATTTTTTGCTTGGTTCATTACTAGTACAAAAGTTAAGAAGGAGGTGGACGCCCTGGTCGATATGCGCAAATCAAAATCTGAGTCGCTTTGGTAGTACGCGGCTCGTTATTGAGAATTATACAGCGAGATCAAATAATGTGATCCCAAGATCGTTGATACATCATTCAAGATCGTTGATACATCATTCAAACTCGGCCTCAACTCTAAGAGCAGGGTCATTGAGGATCTGTTGCTTGTCCCACCGACGCACATGGACAAACTCATGAGCCGAATTGAACTACATTCTCGGCTGCAAGAGGCCAAGGAAGAAAGAAACAAAGCTGAATAGAACGTGTCGAATCGAACGAAGGTAAACAAGGAGCACTGATAAGAGACGAACGTTGTTTAGATAGGGAAAAATAAAGAGATTCAGCCGTTTGAATATGTGGCCGAGAAGATGACTTTTAAAATCCCTCTGTTCCAGCATGTCACAAAAATTGGGAACATGTCGTTCTTTAGGTGGCTGAACAAACTCATGAGAGAGTCTAAGTTGAGGAACCAGAGGCTGAGGTGCTCATACAACAGAGGTCGATGACATCTGACGGCACACTGCCGGTACTTCAAGGCCTTCTTAGAAGAAATGGTGGACGCGGGCCACTTGAAGGAATGGACTAATGAGGAAAAAACAAGGGTGGGCATAACCAACGTTGACAACCGAGCTGCAAAAGTTGAAGACCATCAATGTAATCCATGGTATGGTGGACCAGGCTAAAGAAGAAAGGTTTAAGGCCGAACTGCAACTTGTTGAAGCACAAGAAGTCATGAGCGTGAAATCGGCTCCTATAAAATGTTAGAGGGAGCCAAAAGGGGTAATTACTTTCACCAAAAAGGATCTAAAAAGAGTATGGCACTCGCACAATGATGCGCCAATAATCAAGTTGGAGATCGATACATGGTTCGTTAAGAGGATCTTGGTGAATCTTAGTAGTTCAGCCGACATAATGTATTACAGCATGTTCAAAAAGATGAGGTACAAAGAGATTGACGTCCAACCAATCGAAGTGTCGTTGGTCAATTTCAATGGAGCCCTAGTCTGGCTGCTCGGAAAGTTTATGATCCCAGTTGTTGAGGGATTGGTCACTTTGCTGACAAAATTCATCATGGTGGATCTACCATCACCTTACAATGCCATCGTTGGCAAAAAATGGGTGCAAAAGCTGGGGGGAGTGGTTTCCACATATGCTTGCTCCTTACACATGTCAAGAATGCTTGC
>JABCMJ010002636.1:0-15002 GCA_014822125.1 Arbutus unedo
CAACAACGTTTTGATTGATGAGGAGTATGAAGCTCACGTTTCAGACTTTGGCACGGCTAAGCTTCTAAAGTTGGATTCCTCTAATTGGAGCGCGCTTGCAGGCACATACGGATATGTTGCACCAGGTAACGATTGCTTCATAAATATATATATTCTTTCAGATTAACATCAAATCTAATCTAATAAAGCACATTTACATGGTCATCTCGCAAGCTCCTCCTTAAAGAGCACAAATTATTATATTCATAGACGTCCACTATATTGCTTGTGTTACAATCTCTCTGTGTGTGCAGAGCTTGCTTACACAATGAGGGTAACTGAAAAGTGTGACGTGTATAGCTTTGGAGTGTTAGCACTAGAAGTGATCAAAGGAAAGCATCCAGGAGATTTCCTTTCCTCTCTATCAACACCGGCTATCAAGCATGTACAGCTGAGAGAAGTATTGGACCAACGTCTTTCGCCTCCGTCTCCTGGAGTTGAAGAGATAGTGATGTGCATTATAAAGTTGGCAATCGCATGCTTGCATTCCAACCCACAATCAAGGCCAACCATGCACATCATTTCTCAACTGCTATCTACCAGGACAATACCCCAGAGCCTCAACAATTCAGTCGCGGACAAGACAAAACCCCTTTTCCAGTGACTATATATTAAATGATATTGAAAAGAAAATAAACCTACTGCTCTGTTTGGCACAGTGTATTGAATAAGAGATCCTTCAGAATTTCTTCTACTTATGGAGTATTTTAAGTTGTTTGATACTAGTCTGATACTATCGGGTTGTAATAGAAGTATTGCTTGTCTTGAAACAGAGATGTTTTATGACTTCAACAAAACTTTGTATGGTATTAATTTCCGTCACTTTGAATTAGAACAAAAGAGAACAGGGAGTCAATCTAATATGGAAGCTAAACTATGGGACAAATGACAACAAATAATCCGTGTAGTTTTTCCACTGTGTTAATATTGTCTCCATAAGGTTACACCTTCCATATCACATTTAAACCTCTCTCTAAGAAACCCAATTAATCTTACAACCCTTGACATAACAGAATATAAAAAACTGTTTGATGCAACTAGCGACAAATCTAGAAATTTCATACAGGAGAGTCACTTATTTAGAATAAACTTAAAAAATATTCTCAAAAGTCACACTCTAATATAATGAGAGAAAATTTAGCTTAAATAAAACACCTCTTTGTGCTAACAAAAATTTATTTTAAAATTTTGAGGTTGGGGTTAATCTCGATTCTTTTCAAGTATAAATTTTTAGAATTTATTGAAAGTAAAATTCAAAGAACACGACCGAAAGAGGTTCTAATGAGCAGCATCGGGGACTTTTTTTTAATGCGATGGTGACAAAAGTAAAAAAAAAAAAAGTAAAAAAAAATGCTCATTATACTAATGACGCATTAAAGAAAAGAATTTCAAAGGGGTCACATCAAGTAACCCGTGGTTCTTAATTGGATCCGGCGCTGAATGCAGCGTGCCAAATGATTAGTATATTGCATATACATACCCCACCTTCCAGTGCTCAAAAGTAACATATTTATTTTAACCCCCCAAAAATGTATATGTCATCACCCAAAACTGAGATCCTTTTCATTCCCTGATTTTGTTTACGATCTCAACATTTTTACAGCTTGGTTGTGTTCATTTATGTCAATTTCTTGATCCAATGGTTTATGTGCGCTTTCTTTGATTGGTAAGGATGTTACACCCGATTTGAATCACAAGTGGTGAACACTAAAAATCTCTATATAATACAATTCTTTCTAAATTCTCAAATAAATAATAAGCTCTAAAAATAATAATTCCAAATAATATTTTATTTTATTTTCCTTTGACCCCCTTTTAATTTTCCTTTGACCTTTTTCTTTTTTTGGTTCTATTGGATAGTTTATTGCCTGAATCTTAGCTTACAGCTCAAAATTTGGGTAAAATGCATTGACGTCCCCTAAGGTTTTTCATAATTACAAAGACATCTACTACTTTAGAAAATATTTAATCATTTTCTCTGCTATTAACTTTTAACAAAAACTGTTAGTTTTAAGTCATAAAAGACTAAAATGCCCCTCTTTACTCTTTTTATGTTTTTTGTGTGTTTATATTTAGTCTATTTATGCGTGTGTGCATTGAGATATATATTTTATTATATAGATATATATGTATATAGTAAGAAATGATTTTTAAAATTAAAAGTTCAAATGTTAAAATTAAATTAAACTTAAGTTATATTTTCATCTATTTGTTATAAATAAATAAATATCTTATATATTAATAATTGATTTTTTACAAGAATTATATTTATCACTTAATGTATATTGTTATGATCTAGAAGTGTGCGCGCACACACACACATAAGTCTATCTTATTAACAAAATTGTCATGACTTTTAATTTAATTTATATTTTTTTAATGTTTGAAAAAGTAAATAGGAAAAAGAAAACAATGAGAAAATAGCTTTGGCCATCACCATAATAACAAATCAAATAAATTATTATCAAGTTTTTGCTTCAGTTTGGAATAAATCAAATAAGAGAAAGGTATTAAGAACTTTACTATTTAAAATACACAAACAATCAAAATCAATATTTAAAGTTTTAATAAAAAAAAGAAATATTATGTTATAGGCAAGTTATATTGACTTTTTTTTAACAGACTAATGCGAATTTTTTTTGGTTAGAATGTATATGTGTCTTCTATTACATAAATACATGTAGACGATGAAAAAATAACGAGATTCATTAAATTAAAAATATTTTTTTTTATAAAAGTAAACAATAATTATCAAAACATAATGTGTAAGTAATTTTACGACATTGACTAATATAACTTAAATTCAATTTAATTTCAGTATTTAAATCTCGAATAAAAAATAAATTAAAATACTAAAAAAGATAAGTTAAATTAAAAGTCACAATAATTTTTTTTTGATGAGATAGGCTCTCTCTCTCTCTCTCTCTCTCTCTCTCTCTCTCTCGTTAAAATATAACTTAAGTTTAATTTAATTTTAACATTTTAAGTTTTAATTTTAAAAATTATTTACTACTATATATGTGTATATATATATATATCAATGCACATAAATATAAATAGACTAAATATACATAAAAAGAGTGAAGAGGGGCATTTTAGTTTTTTATGACTAAAAACTAACAGTTTTTATCCAAAATTAACGGCACGAAGGAAATGATCAAATATTTTCTAGAGTAAGAGGTCACTGCATTTTCTAAAACCTTAAAGTAGGTCTGTGTAATTGTTAGAAACCTCAGGGGGTCAATGCATTTTACCCCCAAAATTAAAGGAAAAATTGGCGAAAACTATAAAAGGAGGGTGAATTAGCTAATTAAGTCCGGGCTAATTTGTTTTATGAGTTAGAATATACTATTTTTAAAATGTTAATAAGTTAGGTCCTTTAATGAATAAAGTTATTCCATTGATTGTTTCTTTTGTTACATAATATAATTTCCACAGTTTTACAATTATTCAAATCATAAATTTTTTTTGTCTTTTTTTCAATTTTTTTATGCTTTTGATTTTTATTAAATTTGTTTATAGTATATTGATTTGTTTCAACAAAAGAGGAAAAATAGGCAAAAACATGTCTTTTTGATTTATTTTTCATCTTTATTGAATTTTTTTTAACTTTTAGACATAATTTTATATTTTTTAGATTCTTTTTGTAGTATATTAATTTTTTTTGACAATATATATCTAGAAAGTATAAAATCTTATTCAAAAGTTAAAAAGAAAAAACAGAAGAGATAAAATTAGCCAAAACATGATTTTTTCTTTTTACTTATTTTTCGTTTTTAGTGATTTTTAAAACTTTTTGCCATGCATTTATACTTTTTAGATTCTTTTTTTTTTTGTAGTGCATTAGTTCATCTTGATAAAAAAATAATGTCTAAAATTTTTTAAAAAATTTTAAATTATGAAAAATAAGTCAAAATATAGTTTTTTTTTACTTGTTTTCGTCTTCAGTTAACCTTTTTTAATTTTTTGACATGATTTTATACTTTTTTATATTCCTTTCGTAGTATTTAGTTTGTCTCGACAAAAAAACCAAAAAACTATAAAATTATACCCAAAAATTAAAAACAAATCAGAAAAGATGAAAAATAAGTAAAAACACACGGTCTTTTTACCTTTTTTTTGTTTTCAACGAACTTTTTTTTGACTTTTTGACATGATTTTATATTTTTCAGATTTCTTTCGTCGAGATGAAGAAACAAACTATAAAAAATTAATGAAATATAATAAGTTCAAAAAAATTTAAATAAAGAAAAAAATTAATTTGAATAATTTGGCTAAATAGATTAGACGTTAGTAAAGTGAAAAAATACCACGGATAATGTTATCTGTTGGTTTAAAATAAAATAATTAGAACATATAATTTTATTTGTTGATTTGAAATATTATTTGAATTTTTGTTCTTTATGTATTTATCAAAAAAGTTTGTTTGTGTTTTTGTTCTAAGAAATAACTTCTCTGGTTGCAATCTTCATGTTTTTAATAGAGAACTTACCTATTTTGTAATCTTTGTGTTATTTGATAATATTATCTGATATAGATAATTAGAACATATAATGTTATTTGTTATAATTTGAGTGCAGTATATACAATTTGCACTATCTTATAATGTTATATGTTGTAACATTATCCGATAACATTATCTAATCACATTATCAGATAATGTGATCTGCAAAGGCCATGATAAAATTATCTATTTGTCTCCTTTCAACACATGATAAAATTATCTTCTTTTTTTTTGTATTTATTATTTTTATCATCAATTCTTTGTAGTATATTGGTTCATTTCAATAAAAAAATCTGAAAAGTATAAACATAAAAAAATTTAACTTATTTTCGCCTTTAGTATTTTTTTTAATTTTTTGACATGATTTTATATTTTTTCGTCGAGACGAACTAACAAACGACAAAAAATTAAAAAAAAATGAAAAATAAATCAAAACATAATTTTTTTGACTTACTTTCATCTTTGGTGATTTTATTTTTTAATTTTTGACGTGATTTTATACTTTTTATATATTTTTCATCGAGACGAACAAAGAAACTAGAAAAAATAATGAAAAATAACAATTGCTTTTTAATGAAGACAAAAAAATTAATTTAAATACTTTAGGCTAAATAAATTATACGTTTTTTAATCAAACATGAAAAGTAAAGCGAAAAAATACTATGGATAATATCATCTGTTGCTTTGAAATAAAATAATTACGACATATAATGTTATTTGTTGGTTTGAAATATTATCTGTGTTTTTATTCTTTATGTCTTTAATAAATAACTTTATCTGTATTTTTGTTATAATAGATAATTTTACCTGTTTGCAATCTTTCTATTTTTAATATAAATAAAATAATTAGAACAAATAATGTTATCTATTGCAATTTAATTACATTATATATAATTTGCACTATCTTATAATGTTATTTGTTACAACATTAGCAAATAACATTATTAGATAATGTTAACTGTAAAGGTCATAGGAACATTATCTGACAACCTTATTAGATAATATTATATGTTGATTTATATGTTAGAATTTTATCTATTAGACATGATAAAGTTATCTGTTAATCCCCTTTTTCTATTTAGATTGTGATAATTATTATCTCTATTTGGCCTAACTTATGTAGATTAATTATTTTTTGTATTTGTTATTTTTGTATTACTGTTTTTGTAGCTTATTAGTTCCTCTTGATGAAAAGAACTTAAAAAATATGAAATTATGTTCAAAAATTAAAAACAAATTCACTAAAAACGAAAAATAAGTCTAAATAGGCGTTTTGATTTAGTTTTTGTCTTTTCTAAACTTTTTTTAGTTTCCCAAAATATTTTTATAACTTTCTGAAATCTCTTGTCGAGACGAACCAATAACCATAAAGAAATTGACGCAAAACCAAAAATTAAAAAAAATATTCAAATAAAGACCAAAAAACAATCTTACAATAATACAATAATTACCACAATCCAAATAGTTTGAATTTTTTTATAATTTTTTATTTTGCATCAATTCTTTGTTGATTGTTGGTTAGTCTCGATAAAAGATTTCAAAAAAATATAAAATTATATCCGAAAACCAAATATAAAATTAGAAAAGACGAAAAATAAGGCAAAATATCGTATGTTTTCACTTATAGTGATTCTTTTTAGTTTTTGGATATAATTTTATACTTTTTAGATTTATTTCATCGAGATGACTCTACAAATCCCAAAAAAATTGAATAACAACAAAAACTTTTTTAGATAATTTAGGACTAACTTAGATAATTTGTGCATTTGAAATAAAATTGGCATGTTGGGTGCAAAGATATATTTGGACCTACTATTTCAAAAGGAATTCTAGCTTTAATTTACTATTATATGGACTAATTGCATGATTAAAGTCTATGATCATCAAGTTAGAGAACATCGTTAGTACTTGGTACAAAATGCATGGTTACAATCGTGTCCTTAATTTACCATTTTCTCCCTCTTACCTCAATATCACTTGTCGATTTTCAGATCAATCTATTAAAAATCATCTTTGAATATGTGTGTACATATGTGTGATGTTGTTGTTTGTTTCAGTGATTGGATTCGTTATTGACTAGCCTATGACTTGATCTATGATGATTCAAGTCCATGATGATCAGGTTGGAGGGCATCGTTAGTAGGAAATGGATGGTTACGATTGTATTATGTATTTATCATTTTCTCCTTTATATCTTAATTTCACATGGTATTGATTCCACTCATCAGATCGAGCTGTGATCATCTGTACGTCTGTTTGTGTGTGTATGTATCCTTCTACTCTGTTTGAGTGAATTGGCTTCGTTATTTGCTAGCCTATGACTTGATCTATGATGATCAAGTAAGTTAGAGGATATCATTTGTAGGAAATGAACTATTGCAAATTTGAATTTTTGCTTTGGATCTGATGATTTTTGTGGATGATGGTAGTCTTTTTCATATATGAGGGGCAAATTAATATCTGTAGGAGATCTATTGTGATTTTGCTAGTGAAATTGGCTTATTTACGCGATGATAAAATTCCTAGTCTTATGGTTGATTGATGTCAAGAAATTTATTTATCTCTATTTTCGAGGATGATTTAATGATTTTCTTGATGCTGATGGTTGTACATGTGATCCAAATAACCATGTGTTTTAATTGCCTGGTAGTATATTAAAATGGCAACAAATTAGAGGAAATAAATGAAGTCGTCATGCTGACTGAGGCATCCGAGATGAACTTGGCATCCGAAATTTCTGGTTCTGAATTGGGTATATGCTTATATGGTGATATTTATTCATCCATATTGGATTTTTTGCACGAAATCTCATAAAATCTTAGTGATTCACTGGAATATTTTTTGCACTAGATCACACAAAATTTTGTTCTTATTTTCTAAAAATTATTCAGATTACATGGTGAGTGAATAATCTTTTATTTTCGTTCTTATTTATGTAGTATCTATTTCGAGTATTTGAATTTTACAAGATCTGCACTTTGAACCGTGACGGTCGCAAAAGGACAAAAATATTTTCTAGATTATCTGCAATTTACCATATTCTGACAATTTACAAGAAATTTTAGAATGATAGGAATTTACCATAATGATATAAATTTACCATGATATGTAAGTTACTATCACAGAATATAGTAAATTGTTCGTAATATGCAAATTTACAATTATATGTAAATTAAACGTGATAAAGTTTAAAATTAGAGTTGTAGGAATTTACTAATTTATCATATTAATTAAACATTATTGACTGATTTGAGGAATGTTTTTAAGCAATTCATTTTTCTTAGGGCGAAAAGAGCCAAAATTTGACTAATTGGGTTTTGAGGGTAATTTGGATATTTTTAAAAAAAAAGACAAAAAATTAACCTTCAAAAGTATATAGGATGAAATACTAGGTATTTCTTATAGATATGACTAAACAATAAGTAAAAATACTTTAAAACAGATAGATTTTTAATTGGTCTCAACAAGAGCAAAACAATTATGATCAAAAGCTTAAATCAAATCTCTATAAATAAAAATAATCTAAAACAAGTGGATTTTTTTTATTTTTTTGATTCCTCTTATCCCGACAAACTAACATGCACAAATATTTAACGAAACATTAACAAAAGCAAATTTTTGTGAGTAAAAAAACCAAAAATAAATATGTATCTTTTGAAATATTTTTGTCTTTCGTAATTTTTATTTTGGTCATAAGTTTTTACATCAACAAACAGATTGTTGAAAGTAAAAATTGTTCTGTTTGTAGTTTGGTCATAAGTTTTTTTAAATTTTTTTTAGTATTTTTTACTTTCACATTATGTTTGTACGTTGATGGAAAAACTTATAACCAAAATAAAAATTATTAAAGACAAAAAAATTTGGAAAAAATTTATATTTATTTTTGGTATTTTTATTCACCAAAATTTTATTTTGTTAGTGTTTCATCAAATATTTATGCCTGTTAGTTTGGAGGGACACGAGGAATCAGAAAAGTGAAAAAATACGAACAAAATTTTTAAAAATTTAGAAAAGACAAAAATAATATAAAAATTATCAATTTTGGATTATTTTTATTTGTAGAAAAATAATTTGAGCTTTTGATTATAACTTTTTACTTTTATTGAGATGAATTAATAATTTAAAGTATTTGACGTAAAATTAACAAAATTAAAAAAATAAAAATAAAGATAAAAAATAACTACTAATCCCGGTTGGGCGGGGGAGTCAAAGCCAAATGGGGAGGGGGCCCCACCTTGCTACCTGGATGAATAGAGGGTTCGGTGGGGATTTCATTGTAAATAGCATTTCTGGGTAAAGATAGAGATAGAGAATTAATAATGTTTTTGGACGTTAGACAAAAGAAATCTCCCGAAGTTACCAAAATACCCTTTCAAATAGTCAATATTTGTCTTATGCCGTTAAAAATAAATGGGCATTATTTATTGTCCTTGATTAACACAAAAATATAAATTGAAGGTTAAAATCAATTCATTTCAAATAGTAGAAACCAAAGTGAGAGGAAGTCCAAATTATAAGACTATTAGGGCCGGATTTGATGAAAAATTATTTTCAGGAGATAAGTTATAAAGGGGATAAGATAGAAGAGCTATTATTTTTAGAGGGATGACTCACACTGATATGATATTTATAGATGAGAATAAAAAAATAAATGGTTTAGATAGAAAATTAAATAGGGAGATATATTTTGACTTTGTTTGGATGATTTATGAAATTGGAGGATAAGAGTGGATAGATAAGGAAAAAAAACTATCAAATTACTATTTTGCACTTATGTAGTATTAAACTTGATTATGTATTGAATATAAGTACATAAATACAAAGGCCAATATATATATAATTAATATTAGATAATTTGAAATATTAATTAATTAAGAAATTCATTAATTTATTATATTTAATAAAAATGTTATTTAAAAAAATGAATGGTAAACAAAAATATCAATTAATCAAAAAATAATAATAACAAAATATAAATCAATAAATATCTTACCATAATTCAACAATCCTTTATCAAAATATTTTGAGCTCATGGTTAATTCCGAAATAAATTTTTAAGTGAATGGTAATTTTTTTGTATTTTTTTGAGGATAAAATTTAAAAAGCACGACCGAAAGGAATTTGAATGAGCGATGTCGATTACTTTTTTTTTTCAAAATTGGGCACATTAGGACATGTGACGAATTTGAATATTTTTAAATAATTTACGAGATTTTTAACTTTATTTCATCAATCAACAAAAAAGAAAAAGAAAAATAACAACATAATATAAATTAACAAATACCTTACCATAAGTCAACAACCCCTTATCAAAATATTTTGAGTTTACGGTTATTCCTGATATAATTTTTTAAGTAAACAGTAAATTTTTAATATTTTTTTTAGGATAAAATTTGGAAAGTACGACCGAAAGATATTCGAATGAGCGGTATTTGTCACTTTTTTTCCTCCAAAGTTAGGCACATTAATACATGTGATAAATGTGAATATTTTTTAATAATTTAAGAATTTTTTAAGTTTATTTGATCAATCAATCAAAAAAAATGTAAATTAACAAATACGTTACCATAATTTAACGACCCTTTATCAAAATATTGCGAGCTCATAGTTATTCCTAAAATAATTTTTTAAGTAAATGATAAATTTTAGTATTTTTCGAGAATAAAATTTGAAAAACACATCTGAAAGGGGTTCGAGTAAACGGTGTTGGACACTATTTTTTTTTTCTACAAATTTGGGAAAGAAGAGGATAAGGAGAGATAAAATTGACAAAATTCATCCCCTCCACCGCCGGATAACTTTTGATTTGGGCAGAAGGTACCTAAATTTTATCCGAGAGAAGCCACCAAAGCCTGAAAAGCCAAGAGGGGGTCTAAACATAAGTGGGGCAGCTGTTGTTGCTTCCAAACCGAGGATATCCCCCTTATCAGGGATATACTTTTTTGGAGAGGAGGATAACTCACATCCAAACGGGTCATTAGAATAATTTACCATTTTACGATAGATGTAAATAAATTAATATACAATTTCTGATTAAAACAAGTCTTGTATATTTAGGGGAGGGGGTTCAATGCGAGGGCCCCACCTTGTCACCCGGATCGGTGGAGGGTTCGATAGGGATTTCATTGCAAATAGCATTTGTAGATAAAGATAGAGATAGAGAATTAATAGTGTTTTTAGAAGTTAGAAGAAAGAAATCTCTCTAAGTTACCAAAATACCCTTTTAAATAATCAATATTTAATTTATGCCTTTAAAAACAAACAGGCGTTATTTATTATCTTTGATTAACACAAAAACATAAATTGAAAGTTAAAATCGATTCATTTCAAATAGTAGAGACTAAAGTGATAAAAAATCTAAATTACAAGACTATTAAAGTAATTTACCATTTTTTGATAGATGTAAATAAATTAACATACAATTTCTGATTAAAACAAGTCTTGTACATTTAAAAATTATGCATTTGTTTCACGTGTCAATGATAGTGATATTCATTTTTTTACTTATGGTATTTCTCATATATATCCAAAGCCTTCAAGTCTCAATTCCTATTTTTTTTTAATTTTCCATAAAAATAAGGTGGAATCTCATTTATATTATAAACTATTTGTTTCATCATCTATTAATAATGAGATTTATCATATATTCATATCCTCCAAATCTCAATCTTGATATTCAATATTTTTTAACATATTTTACAAAAAATATTTGACATCTCATCTACACTGTATAGTATTGCAAATGGGTGTTCAGTAAAAAGGATTCTGAAAGCAACAAATGATTTCGCTTGAAATTTATGGAAAAAATAGTTTATAAGTATTCTTCATACTAATTGATCAAGCAAAACGACAAGAGAGTTTAAATTTAAATGTTATATGAAAGAACCCTATTAATTTACAAAATTAATTGTCTATGTGATTTGTCGCATCTATCATTTTAAATCTCAATCCCTACTTTTTCAAATTTTCAAATTTTTAATCCTTTTAAAATATAGACGGCATCTCATAAGCGCTCTAACAAATATATCTCCTTCTCTTTACATTCCCAAGAATAACTAACGAAATTCATTCAAGGGATAAAATCACAATAGGTTATTGCTAAAATGGGACCATGGATGGGAGCAATTTTTCATATCTATCTCTCTAGCTCTCTATGTACGGTAACATTACTCCTCTCAAGAAAATAAAATGATCATTTTTAAAATGATTCACCGTGCACTTCATTTTCAATAGAAGCGAAGGAATTAAATTCATATCAAAAGTGAGTGTCATTCCTTCTCGTTCTAATTTTGGAACTCATGATCTACACACATGATTATGCTGCCATTAAATATAATTTTGTGAATAAAAATAACCGACATGAATGAAAAATATCGTACCTTAACATATGCTAATGAACTGTCTCTCCATTATAACTGTGCAGATAAGAGACCTATTTTTTTTTTCATTTCTACATATATTTCTAACTTACCAAAAGTTGTATCATCACATCCTGTCCTTCCGTGGGGAATGTTGTGGTCTTGATTCCTATCATGGGTTATGTATTCACTGTTATATCAGTGGTCATTATAAGGGAATCACTCAAGTGGAACTAATCTGTTTGAAAAAAGAATGAAATGGATTTGCTCGTAGATTAGGAGTTGAATTCTTACGGGTGGTTCACTAGGTTTTGTAACAGCAAGGCTCAATAAGAAAGTCTATTCAACAGTATTTAATGAGAGTTATTTTGTCTATCGTATGGGGAAGGACCAAATGATTGTTTACTCAAAATTAATCCTTTTTTGGCTTTGTCCTGAGTTTTCAAGTTGCAATTGATTGTCGGTCGTGTCGAGTGCCAACCTAGATGAGATTCCTTCTCTAGCCATTTTGATGATATCAGGATTGCTATATATACCAGTAATTTTTGTAATCTTTTGCTTCAAAGAATAATGAAAATTGTTTTTTGCCGATAAAAAAGGGGCAGTTATCCTTAGGAATTCTTTTATGCTAAGCGCAGGGCCCGGTTCAACGCTCTCTTAGAGCACCCGCATCAAACTCCTTATTTGTGCTCCTTCTCTAATTTGAGGAGCAAATCCTCTTAATAATGTTCACATCAGCCTTCCTACTAATATTCACTCATAACATTTTATTTTTAATTATTTTTTCATTTCTTTCTTCTCTCTTGTTTGTTTATAACATTTGAATTGAATATAGAAGGAAAAAAAGAATATTTTAATAAAAAATAAATAGAATAGAGAGTCTGATACATGAGACATTACAAAATATGACTCCTTAAAATAGAAAAGTGAGATTTTCTCTCTAATTTTGTGCAAAAAATAAGAAGACTGGTACGGATGCTCTTACTCATTGTTTTATAAAAATTGGTACATAAATTGTAAAATTAGCATATAGAGTGAAAAGAACAAATTTTCATATTCCTATAGATGCAAAGAAATTAACATACAATTTTTTATATAAAAAATCTTAGACTTTTTAGCATTGTGTATTAGTTTCATGAGACATTGATCGTGTGATATGGGCAAAAGCGAACAAGGTATGCGCAACACCAAGAAACGGAGAACTTGTGGTCCAAGAATTGAGCGGAGGAAAATCAGAGGCTATTGGCTCACCTAGGGTTGATCCTCTCCTCAAACTATTAAAACCTATATTTTCGGCCATGAGATTAGGTATATTTTCATATCGACAGTTTATACATTCTTGCCTACTTGCATTCTGCTACCTCAACCATCAAACTTGTGTGCAGAAATCAAGGACGGATTTATGTATGGTCAAGTGGACTGAACTGAAAAAGTGTATGACTTTTTTATATATATAAATATTTTTATAATTTTGACCCACCTTAGACAAGACTTGCCCCTCTCTACTTCCTGCACGGCAAAGCAAAACTTTTTGTACAAGCGAAATATTAAAGGGTAAATTACATTGATCTCTCCTGAGGTTTCTATCAAATATAGTGTTTCTCTTGAGGTTTCTAAAAATATTATAATCTTTCTTATTTTTTAAACTATTATGCAGTTACTTTCTTATTATTAAAATCAGTCAAACATAGTAAGTTAAACTATTAAAACCTCAAGTTTGAGATTCTTTTTGACAAAATAAATTTTAACATAATTCATATCATGTCTGAAATAATTTATTTTGAATTTTTTAGATTTTTTTAAGCCAAAATTTAACCAAATTTTAAAATTCTATCAGAATTTTAACTTCAAAATAATCTCAAAAATTCAACATAGGTTATTTCCAGCATGATAAAAATTATGTTACAGTTTATTTTATAAAAAAAAATCTCAAACTTCAAATTTTAATGGCCTAATTAATTATATTAGGTAACTACATAATAATATGAAAAATAAGGAAAATTATTGTAATTTTAAAAATCTGAGGGGTATTGTATTTTTTACAAACCTCAGATAAGGTTAGCGTAAATCACCCATTATTAAAAAAAGAAACGATATATCGGGTAAAGCAAAACCTTACAAGGTAACGCAGAAGCTGCAGAACCTTTACAAGGTAAATATTAAAAAAATAAAAATACAACGGTAAAAGGATATTTTTACAAGGCACTATCTACTTATATATAGAACAATACTAGGGACATAAATGTCCGAAAATAGATGTGTCCTGAGTCGTAAGATACACGTGAAATTTTTAATTTATTAAGGATTTTATGTCCATCTAATGGCTAAGGACACATTTTTATTCAGATGTGTTCGAATCCGACCACAAATGTGTCCTTAAACTTTTTCACTTATATAAGAGAAAATGATAAAACATAGTGTAAAAAATAATTGGAACCGATTCTCCATTGTCTCCGAAAAAAGTTTCAATAAAATTAAAAAATTATGTTAATAAAAAATTTCAAAAAAATTAATAATAAATCAAAACACATCATATTTTGATTTATTTTTTATTTTTAATATTTGTTTTAGTTTTTGATATAAATTTATATTTTTTAATTACTTTCAGTAATAAAAAAAATTGATCTAAAATTAAAAATTTAAATACAAACAAAAAAATAAAAGTCATAGTCCAAATAAATTTTGGCCCACTGGCATATTTTGTCTGTCTCCGCACCTGGCAGGAGTCAAGACAAGAGCTCAAGACCAGTAACATCATTGCACCATCCCAGTAGCTGCTGCGATATGGAAACATTCATTGATTTCGACAAACTACAGGAATTTTGAAAGAAAAATGTAGATGGGTCAAAAATATGGTGGAGGCTGATTTAGAAACCACATATACGTCTGCTCCAGTAGTCAAGCACTAAGACCATCCTACTACAAGTGGTTTCGAGTTAATTTGCATCAATCTCAAATTAATTTAAAATTTTACATACTTATGCGTAGAATTGAGACAGCTTACAAAAAGAGTTAAATCTTGGGATTCTAGGGTATGATTTTGTCACCATAGAAAATAAATTTACCCCAGCCATGCCCCATATAAATTTACCAAAATGAAA
>JABCMJ010002646.1:0-45086 GCA_014822125.1 Arbutus unedo
AGTTTTACAAAATTAAAATATTGATTTGGCCGGCACATCAGCAACACTTTTGCCGGTCGATCATAGGCCTACAAATCGGCCATCTGCTCCTCCATCTTGGCATTCTTCCCTCTCTTTGCACCCAATTGATACTGCATGGTGTCAGTCTTCAGCTCGGCCTCACGAGCTTGCTTCTTGGCCACAGCCAGATCATCTTGAGCCTTGGTATACTTCACCCTCTAATCTTTGAGTTCTAGATTGATTGTGTTGTATTGGGCTTCAAAATCCTGACAGTGAGTGACTCAGGCACATCATAGTCTTCTGCATAGCCTACAAACACATGGCAAAACAAAAAATCAAAGATCTACAGCAAGCACTAAATATATACGCATGAGAATACTTACAAAAGCCTCATGGGCCATCATAGAATGCATCAGTGTCGGAAGATCAATCCCTTTATATGGCTCGATGTCTCTGGGCATCATCATCATCCCAACAAGGGTTTGGGCCACATCCAGATCCCCAGCCGAATCAACAACGGTTAAAGGATTGGCCCCATTCAATAGTAACAAGGGGGTCCAAGGCATAGCCTTCTCGGTAGTTTTCGCCTTCTTTGGCTTCGACGATTTGGAAGGATCATCTCGGGGTCCCCTCCTGAGTCTTCACCTTGATACGAGAGGAAAGTCAACTTCAGCAGAAGTCTCCTCGCCAACCATCGCGAGGTGTTTGATTTTTTAGCTTGGGAGCTCGATCTTCTTCTGGGTAGCGACTGGCTGCTTATTCTTCTGACGCATTAGTTCACAGAGATTGGGGACATCGGGATTGCGAGCCATCATGACTTGATCAATTTCTTATTTGTCATCAGAATTCCAGATGCGAGGAGATCGAGAAGGCAACTGCACCGCACCTGACGAGGTGGATGAGACGGGGATGCCTTCGATGGCATCAACGGTAACCCGACTTAGCTCCTCCAACTCAAAAATTGGCACACCTTCAGTGAATTCTCTAGGAAGATTGGCAAAGACAACAATAGCATCAGGAATGGAGTTCTTGATATAACCTTTGTAGCTGGCCACGTACTTCAAAAGCACTTTGGGAGAATGGGCCCAACTCCGACCGAAAGAACCTTTATATCCAACGACCTTCTTCATGTCTTCAGGC
Source organism: Arbutus unedo (assembly GCA_014822125.1). Classification (NCBI taxonomy): domain Eukaryota; kingdom Viridiplantae; phylum Streptophyta; class Magnoliopsida; order Ericales; family Ericaceae; genus Arbutus; species Arbutus unedo. Next base: position 1,141 of record JABCMJ010002646.1, read on the forward strand.
TTCACCAGTCTCTTGATCCTGTTCTTGTTGGCGTTCATGGCTGCGCAGGAAACAGACACAAGATTAGTTTAAGATACAGTCACCACCAAGATGGCGAACAAAATAAAAAAGGACGAGATCGGGACACTAACAGATAACCCCAAATCGAATTGAAATGTGAAACTTGGGGCGCTCTGGCTTGTCCCAACCGACCTCCCAATTACCAGTGACGATGAGAAAGTCATCGTCATTTCCTCGGTTAGAATCTGTCAGATACGTGACAATCCTTTCGATATGCAGTCGGTTCTTCAGATAATAGGCATCAGTGCCTTTTCTGACCATGTCATAGTAAAATTGAATATCCTGAAGCCCTAAGTTCGTGTTATTTATCCTATTAAGTTTGACCATACAATGAATAATCCTATAGGTGTTTATGGAGATCTGCATAGGATGTAGCCAATACCAACAAAGGACTTCACAAAGAAGGCAATTGAGGGGGAAGCGGGCTCTGCCCTCAGTGATAGCCATCAATAGAATATGAAGGGTATCGGGGTCGTTCCCATCACGGGGAGTGGTGGGGTCATTCAGTTCAATAGCAACATCGTGAGGGATGTTGTATCGTCACCCAAATTCCACCATTCTTTTTGGCGTATCTACTAAATGCCTAAAGATTCCCATTCAGAGAAGGGGATAGGGGACACGTGGATGGAAAGAGAAACAACGATGAAGGTTCGAAACACGACTTACAAAGGTCGACGAATGGAAGCCTATCAGTGACAGAACGACGATGAACTAATCAGAGATGAAAGGCACGATGAAAGGACAAATGAAGAGTGAAAGATAAAACTTATTTGTTTAAAATAACATTTTCTAGGGGGAACGAACGAAAAACGGTTCAAATTTCAGCACACGCGAGAAGCGCATAGTCCCCAGACAAAAAGCCTACCATGTCACATCGTAATTAATGCGATGCTGCATATTCAAAATGACGGATGAGAAGCAATGAACCTGATGGGGGATATAGTAGATGATAACATCCTATGGTCTCCTCCAGCTCAGCGGATAGTAGCCAAAGCTAGGGCCAATTGACAAGGGTAAAAATGTAATTGAAAAAATACATTTATCCCCTTCAGCAAGAGATTTAGTTCGGCACCAGATAGAAAGTACATCAGCATACACTTGCCGATCACATGAGGGTATGGCCAACCTGAGGAGGGTTATCCATACTTTAGCTGGGCCGAGAATGTCGAATATCTAGTCAGTTGATCTGAGAAAGATGGTTTGGCAATCGGCCTACTGAGAAAGGCTTCCCCACATCTTGCCGACCAGAGAAGGGTGGCCCAAGATACCATCGACCCGAGAAAGGCAATGAGCGACTATTATTCCGAGATAAGACAAAATCCCGTATAAGTCGGGATGCAGTTTTAATAGATATGGATGAGAAATCCACAGCCAATTTAATTAATACGATAAGTATTGATTAAATAAGACTCTAATGATAGAAGATAACTGCTTCATAGAGAGTTATCTCATTAGTGGTCAATCAGAAGACACTTGACTCCAATCAGAATCCTAAGAGAATTTGGATTAAAGAAAAGTCTATAAGTAAAGCTCCAAGTCAACAAAAAAGGTACGTTTTAACGAGTGCATAATTTCGCTTGCTAATGAAGACTATTAGCTTGAGTAATTGATCATCTTGTGAGCTTTAGCCTGACTTAATCATCGGAGTGTCTTCCCGCAATGGCGGCAGAGGACTTTTTGATGATTTATTGTTTTGCAGATCATAGGTCCACCCATATTGAGAGTATTGTTTCTGCTGGATAGTGAGCTTTTAACTTTCCATCCTGACTGAAAAAATCTAGCCATTTACAGATAACATTATTACTTTGAAAACTAACAGATAACGTTGTTTGTTAAGATATCTGTTTAGATTGACAAAAATGTTGACTGATAAACACTAACAGATATAGCGATCTAATAAAACAGATAAAGTTATTTATTAAGGTATTTGTTAAAAACGACAGATAATGTTAACTAATAAACACTAATCGGTAATTTTATCTAATGAAATCATTATTTTTATATCTAATGAACAAATAATGTTATCACGTGTTTACTGAAAGGATATCTAACAAACAGATAATGTTATCGCGTATTTACTAGAAGAGATATCTAATGAACAGATAACGTTATCGCGTGTTTTACTAGAAGGGTATTTTCGAAACTTATACGCCAAAAAAACTTCCGCCCATAATCTAGTTTGAGATGGACTTAATGAGTTAAAACTCCATCCAAATGGACTTTTAACCGAGTCCCCCTACATACTAATATATACACACCATATGCCATACATATACTATATGAGATATATGTATACATGGTATATTTACTTGTATACATATGGTTATATATATGGGTATATATATACACACACACAACCAAATCCTAACCCCAACCACCATCTTCGATCTCTCCCTCACCTTCTTTCTTCCTAACTCCATCACCAACCACGCTCCCCTATCAACTCATCCTATATATACATCCACACTACTACAATAATCGTGAAAGATGATAGTTAAAAATGGTCAATAAACGTAAAAGATGACAGTTTTGCAACTATAAAAAGTTTTAATTTTTTATAATAGTTTACAATTGTTATTGATATTTGTACAAATGACACTTTATAAGTGTTATTAAAAAGTATACGATGACATATTATAATTGTCATCATTAACTATAAATATGACAATCACAAAGCATTATTAGAAATAACACTATTATCTACTCAACACCATTGTCTTTCCTTCCCAAATTTCAAGTCTCTAACCTTCTACCCAACCAACACCTTATGCGTATCCTCTCTAACCACTACATTAAACATAATATTCATGAGATACTTACAATATCTAATATATAGCATATGTGTTCAATACCTTACGTGCATTCTTTATTTCAATGTCAGTTTTAATCAAAATTAACGTTATAAAAGGGGATTTATATGATAGTTTATTTTAGACTGAAATGAATACTTATTCCAATTTTTTCAATGATAGGTTTACAAAAATTGACATGTAATTTAAATACTATTATGGTAGTGATGATAGTTTTTTTTTTTTAGACTAACATCAATACTTATTTTAGTTTTTTCAATGATAGGTTTGCAAAAACTGACATGTTATTTAATCACTATTGTGGTAGTAATGATAGTTTTTTTGTAGACTAACATTAATACATATTCTAATTTTTTCAATGACAGGTTTGCAAAAATCGATATTTTATTTAAGTACTATTATAGTAACAATGACAGTTTTTTTGTAGACTAACATCAATACTTATTCTAATTTTTTCAATGACAGTTTTGCAAAAACTGACATCTTATTCACTTTGATAGTGTCATTTTAAGCATTATGGTATTAGTGTCGTATCAACCTACTTCATCCACACACCATTCGGTAGAGAGAGAGAGAGAGAGAGAGAGAGAGAGAGAGAGAGAGAGAGAGATAGAAAGAATAGGAAGAAAGAAGAAGAAGAAGAAGAAGGATAAAGAAGAAAAGGAACTAGAGCTCTGTCGCCAACGACACATGACTAAACCCACCCGAAATGCTGCTGAAACTTCTAATTTAAAGTAAGTTTACCTTGCCCTAATCCTAACGTATGTTTTGTTAAGATTCTTGAGCCTTCACGGAGTGTCCATGGAAGAAAACACAAAAAAGGGAGTTACAGCAGACTACCAGCCGTAGTGGCAACTGTCCAGTAAGGTGATCGATCTATCAACTGGTCAGGTCACACAGTGATTGGTTTGAGTTTTTGTTTGTGTAATTATACTTAGGCTCCTATGTTATCTTAATTATTGATTTGTATATTTATCTTTTCATAAATTATGGTTTAGTCCCTGTTATGAATAATTGCAAAATTGCCTCTGATTATGGAAATTACAAAACTACCCATGTGTGCATAATTACAAAATTGTCCTTTTTAGTATAATTATGAAACTGCCTTTGGGAGATATCCCGTTTAACTGGTGAACACCACTTCTTAACCAATCTGCTTTAGTTACTGTCCAGCCTTAGAAAATCATGCTACCTTTTATTGATCAATACCTATTTTAAGCGGTCAAGAACCCCTAGTGAAAATATACCACCACCTCTCCTTAATCATGCTAAACCCTCATTTTGACCCTAGTATCATTTAAATGGACTTAGACCCCAAACCAAGATTATTCACGCTTTATTCTCATCTCGCGTGAACATCATTCTACCATGACATGTATAAACATGTTGTTATGTTTTCAAATTATGAAAATCAATCACATGATAATATTTGGAGCATGATGCTAGGTCATAAATTGGACACAATTATGAACATTGAGATTAATACGTTAGTTGAACTTTATAATTAAAGGTACTATGCGAATACCTGGACTGTGAAATTTGTTGGAACTCGTGGAACTAAATTATTGTGGATTGTATATTCTTCATGAGAATATTTTATTGATATCTTTAGGCATGATGCAACTTTAGTCGAGTTGTGGCCTGAACCATGAGGTGTCTTTAGCTGAGTTTTGGCTTTAGCTATGTCATGCATTTAACCAAGTTATTTATTGAGTGGAATCATGCTTTTTCTTCATAGCTTCCCTTTTTAAATAAAGTCTAGTCGTCATGGAAATGAAGTTTAAATAAAGTTGTCACAATGTTAAGAAAACATAATGTTCGTGAACATAACGCTTGGGAACATGACAGATTGGAAAATAATGGTCGGAACATTAGCGATCAAGAATACAGTTAGCATAGTGATCAGGATCATTATCAAACAGGAGCACCATAAATTAGGAATCTTTCATATTCATCATGACTTGGCATGTAGTCGTGATCAGTGGTGTGAGAATTGAAGTTGAGGAATCGTGTATAACATCTAAGGATTTGATAACACTTGGGATATGGATTTGACAAATGACACTTGAGGATTACACTTTTGACTTAGACTTTTTTATCGTTCTACTTTTTACTCGCACACTTATGTGTTACAACTTTCATATAAACTGCACATATCATATCATACTTCATCTTGTCATAATTGTCATATACATAAAATGGGACTAAGGATGGGATAAGTTATTAAGGCTCATAGCTCGTGGTGCAATTTCTCCGCCCCTTCGCATTTCACTCCAGGTACCGAAAAAAGATGGAGCAAATCCTGAATACCCGGTCATTGACAACATCAATACCAATGATCGAGGATACTGCTGAGGTTTGGTTTATTTAGCATAGGTCAGAATCTCTAAAATCTCCATATAGTCTTTTGTGGAAAATTCTTTTTGAGGAACTTTATTTTGGCATTTCATATTTTTGTAAAAGTCAAACATATATTTTTCTTTTCTTATCAATGAAATATTTTAGAGTTTGGTTACTTTATTTTAAATCAACATTTTCAAAATTCGAGGCATTAAATTCACAGACTAATAGGGCAGTAGAGGTAGCAAACAAGAATGTCAAAATAATTCTTGAAAAGACAGTGGGAACCAATCGGAATGGTCCAAATAGTTACCTCTAGCTTTATGTGGATACAGAATGTCAATTCAAACACCCACCAAGGAAACATCTTATTCCTTGGTATATGTCATGAAGGTCGTACTTCTAATCGAATTGGAAATCTTATCCCTAAGGGTAATTACTTCTGATCGAATTGGAAATCTCATCCCTGGGGGTACGTAGTTACAGAAAGTGGAATGATGGAGGGAGAATTGGTAAGTAGACAATTTCAATAGTTAATGTTTTTTGACAAGAGAAGACTCCAAGTTCCTAACAAGAAGGTCAAGTCCATGGATTTGATTTAAGGGGAAATGGTACTCAAGGAAATCAGGGCACCAATCTATAATATGTGAGAAACATTCAGACCAAGTTGGCATGGTCCGTGGATTTCTATAATTTTAAATGCAATGACTATGTAACAATTATCATTAGTCTTGTAAGCAATAACTAAGTGAAGATTGACCATGCCAAAGAGATGAACCATGCTAGACGAAGATAACCTATAATGGCAATTGTGGAGGACCAAAATATAGGGCCAACCCATCTTTGGTTAAATAAGAATTGGACTAGGTAGATGAACCTGGGCCGTGTCGGCAGCGTAGGGCATGGGCCGATGTATTACCAAATGGACTTTCTCTAGATAGGTTAGCGTGATGACATTGGTCCAACTTCGGCATCGTGGGGCTTCAGCCAATGAGAGCTGAACGAACATATCAGGAGAAAGATATGGGCTTTACTGAGTGATCGACCTATAGGCCTGCTGTTCGGCTAAGGCGGTGGAAACTTTCTAGAATATTGGAAGGTCCCAAATAGGAAAGTGCAAGTATAGTAGTAGCTGAATTTGGGAATAGACCATGATTGGGAATAGTGGTAGGCTATTGGAGCGATTTAGACAAAAGAATATTCGCAACTCCCACAATTGGCGACTTCGCTGGGGAGGTAGTTTCCTTCATCTGAAAATCGTAATGGCTGGAGAAGTTGTGTTGCTGAAGGTGGTCAGAACCACCAGGCTCAATGGAGAAAGACAAGGAGGTGCCTTTGTCACGAAGGGAAAGGGCCCACTTCTCATCTAGAAAATTCCTTTAGAGAGGCTGCCTCCACCAGCACGTTTGAAGCTGAGTACATCAAGCAGTTCGAGAGAGACATGGAAAAAAAAGATGAAGCCCTAGACAATTTGTGCTTGGAGCTCATCCAACTTAGGGCAGACATGCAAAAAAATTGAGCTCTAGCAACGAGCCGAACACATGACTACGGGTGCACTAAATAGCCACTCCACCACATGGAGAGGGCTCTAGGCATGTGTCCATACAACATTGATTATGCTCTAAATCTGTGACCAAATGCCATGATGATGGAAAAAGGGCGCACCGAGTGCGTACCCCATCGCCAACACGACATTCGGGCAAATAGAAGGACGGCATCAGAACCTCAGCATTTGACAGGCTGGTGGAGCAGGAGGCAGATAACTGCCCAACAAACAACCACTGGGCTACAGGCCAAACCAAGAAGTAATACCGAGAGGATCTACAGGAAAAGCTAGACAAAAATAGGCATGGGCCCATGAATGATTGGTTGGCAGCCTGACCTGAGGTACCAACTCAATCTCGGTTGAAAGGTGCACACAATCGTCTTATATCTACCCCATTCACTCGAAACATTGAGTTAGTTAAACCTTCTCTAGGGTTCAATCACCGCAAATTCAACAACTATGAACCCAAGACCGACTCATACACCCATTTGGTCCATTATCGGCAAATAATATCACTATACTCTGCAACGACGCACTCGTGTGTAAACTATTACTGGCATGAAGGCAAAAAAGGAAGTGTATGCCTTGCTCAGCTTGAGTAGATCAAAGTCTGAGTCACTACAACAATACACGACTCGGTACTGTGAGTTATACAATGAGATTGATGACTATGACCCCAAGATCGCAATCACCTTGTTCAAACTTGGTCTCAACCCAAAGAGCAGGGTGTTCGAAGATTTATTGCTCCTTTCGCCGATACACATGGACAAGTTTATTAGCCGAATTGAACTACATGCTCAACTAAAAGAGGTAAGGAAAGAGAGAAATAGGTTTGAACAAAATGGGCAGGGCCAGACAAAGGGGAGTAGGGAACGACAACGGGAAACAAACATTGTGCAAACTGGGGAAAAGAAATAAGTTCTGCCGTTCGAGTATGGGGCTGAGAAAACAGTGTTCAAAATCCCATTGTTCCAACTTGTCAGAAAGATAGAGCATGAGCTTTCTTCAGATGGCCGAACAAGTTGATGGGGGAGTCTAAATTAAGGAACTAGATGCTAAGATGTTCATACCACAAGGACAGAGGACATATGATAGCAAATTGCTGACATTTTAAGACATTCCTAGAAGAAATGGTGGCCGATGGTCGCCTAAAAGAAAGGATTGATGAGGAAAAAACAAATACTAGCGTGCAAAGGGATGACGACAATTGAGCAACAAATGCCGAGGAGGTACGTACCATCAGTGTTATTCATGGTATGGTGGACCTCGAGAAAGAGAAAGGGCTTAAGCTCAACCTACAACTCATTTCAGGACAAGAGGTTATGACCATGGAATCGGCTCCTGCAAAGCACCAGAGGGAGTGATCACCTTCACTGATTGAGCTCTAGAATAAGTGCGGCATCCACACAACAATGCCTTGATCATTAAATTGGAGATTGACACGTGGTTTGTCAAAAGGATCCAAGTGGATCTCGGCAGCTTAGCCTAGATAATGTATTTCAGTCTGTTCAAGAGATCGATCTTCAACCAACCAAAGTGCCATTGGTCAGTTTCAATGGAGCCCTAGTCTGGCTGCTCAACAAATTAACGATCCCTATGGTGGCAGGATCGGTGACATTGCCTATAGAATTCATTGTGGTGGACGTCCCATCACCATACAATGCTATTTTCGGTAAAGAGTGGGTGCATAAGTTGGTGGTGGTGGCCTCCACATATCACCAGGTGTTGCAGTTAGTTGGTCCAAATGGGATGAAAAGCATTTATGGCAGTTAGGTGTCAGCCAACCAGTGCTACATTATCGCGATAAAAAGTAAGTCCACCATAGAATAGGTTAACTGGGTTGAGGTACCAGAGCTACCAGCGTTGGAGGATGTCAACCTACCAGTAGACGAAAAGGCAGTTGAAGATTTGGTTACTGTACCATTGGAAGAACAGGATCCGAGGAGGTTTTTCCTGGTCGGCTCTACCTTGGGCGAGCAACTGAGAGAGGGGCTGGTAAAATTCTTGACCGCCAATAGCTTTGTCTCTGCATGGAGTCCATATGAAATGCTCGACATCGATCCTATGTTTATTAGCCACGAACTCAAGGTCGATCCAACCCATCGGTCGGTTGTGCAAAAAGCCCAATGGTCGACCGCAACCCATATAGACATAGTAATTAAGGAGGTCAATAAGTTATTGGAGGCACTAGCCATCAGAGAGGTATAGTACCCAAACTGGTTAGCAAACACGGTGGTGTTTAAAAAAATGATATGTTGAGGGTTTGTGTGGATTACACCAATCTAAGCGACGCCTGCCCCAAAGATAGCTTCCTTGTGCCCAGAATTGACCACCTAGTGGATACAATGGCTAGATATGAGCACATGAGTTTCGTGGATGCCTATCGTGGCTACCATCAAATAGCTATGTTCGGCCCGTATCAGGACAAAACGGCATTCATCACGCCGAGGGGGATTTACTATTATAGAGTGATGCCTTTCGGCTTAAAGAATGTTGGGGTGACATATCAGCGAATTGTGACTAGCATGTTCGAAAAATAGATTAGCAAAATGGTGGAGGCCTATGTTGACGACATGGTGGTCAAAAGTACAAAGGCCTAACCTCATCTAAGGGACCTGGAGGAAGTATTAAACATTCTCAAAAAGCACAAATTAAGGCTCAATGCATCTAAGTGTGCCTTCGAGATCGACTCTTGGAAATTCCTTGGCTACTTCATCACACGAAAGGGAATCAAGGCTGACCCAAACCAAATCCAAGCAATCAAACAACTCTCGCAGCCAACTATGGTCAAGGAAGTTCAAAAGCTCACCAGCATGATGGCTGCTCTCAATCGATTCATCAGTCGGTCAACTAACAAGTGTTGACCATTCTATGAGTGCTTGAAGAAGAATGGTCATCACAACTTCTTGTGGAATGGAGAAGGTGACAAAGCCCTCATTCAGCTCAAAGAATATCTCACCACAACCCCACTATTGGCTCGCCGACAACAAAACCCAGTATCTTCATCTGGCCGTATCCCCTTATATTGTCAGTTTGGTTCTAGTTCGGCATACTGAATCTTAGGATAGTCTCGTGTATTACGCAAGTAAAACCCTTCTGAACGCTGAAATCAAGTACCTTTCGATTGAAAAGCTCGCTATGGCACTCATAGTGGCATCAAAAAAGCTCGCCTCTTATTTACAGGGGCATACGGTCATGGTCATTACTGAATACCCACTAAAGGCCATACTCAGAAGGATCGACTTTTCAGGGAGCATATCTTGATGGGCCATTGAGTTAGGGAAGTTTGACATCAGATATTAGTCCCGAATAGCCATCAGAGCTCAAATACTTGCTAATTTTTTGGCTGAATTCACACCACAGCCAAATTTCGTTATTACAACTATTGAACAAACAGAAAAGCCTCACTTTGACGAGAAGGATGGGTTCAGTGGTGATCTTTGGGCATTGTACATGGACAGAGCATCCAACAGCAATGATGCCAGAGTAGGGATACTACTCATTTCACTAGAAGGCGTCCTCTATGAGTATGCTATTCGGCTTGATTTTCATGACACCAATAACTAAGCCGAATATGAAACTCTCATGGCTGGGCTCAGGACAACTGAAGTGGTTGGTACAGAAGACCTTATCATCCACAACAATCATAGTTGGTAGTGATTCAAATTTCAGGAGAATACGAAGAACAGAATGGATGAATGGGTAGGTACATGAGTAAAGCAATTGAGTTGATTCAAAAATTTTGAAGGTTCATGTCGGACAAATTGTTAATGAACAAAACTCACATGAGCGTTGGTAGGCATGGCTTCAGCCACAAAAGTCAATGGTCACTGAACAATTTCCATCGATACACTTCCGAGTCAAGTATCGAACCCTTGGAATCCATTGAGGTATTGATGACCGAGCACGCCCCGAGATGGATGGACCCCATTATCACGTACTTGAAAGAAAACAAGTTACCAACCAATAAGAGGGAAGCACATCCTATAGTTCACAAATCGGCCCAATTATGGTTGTCACCCAAAACCAAGCTCTATTAGTGGTTATTTATCGAGCCATACTTGTATTGCATACACCTGGTAATGACTGAGAAGGTATTGTACAAAATTCATGCCGTAAGCTATGGCTACCATTCAGAAGGATGGTCCTTGGCCCACCACGCAATCATTCAAGGTTAGTGGTGGCCAAAGATGATGGAAGACACATAGAAATATGTGCAAAAGTGCGACAAGTGCTAGTGCTTCTCTCCACTCATTCGGCAACTAGCCGAGGAGCTCTCACCTCAGACAATGGGGACTGGATATAGTGGGCAAAATACGGGCGGCTCTAGGTGGGTTCAAATTACTCATCACAACCACTAACTACTTCACCAAATGGGTGGAGTCTGAACTACTGTGTAAGGATCGTCCCCATTATGTATTTTATTTGGTATTTTAATTATTCTATTTATAGTGTATTGGGAGTTACATGGGTCATTTTGTTAATTCTGGTTGTTGAGGGCTAACTTAAAGCATATTTGGGCTTGACGGGCTTGGAGTGTCATTTGACCAAAAACTCATATAAAAACTAATTTTTTTTATAGCAGTGAGATTTTTATTGGTTGCTCTCTCTCTCCTCCTCTCTCCCGTACTCCCTCTTTACACCATTTTTCCCCTCTTTCAAATTTTTACAAATCGGAGGCCAACGGTTGAAAATTTCAAGAAACACAAAGAATGAATGATGATCTACACGATGAGAGCTTCGAATCAAGCCCGGGATTGTTAGTCTTCACGGAGTATTGGAGGAGATCGGTTTTTCTTGGCGACTTTCTTGGAGTTGCAAATTTGAGGTAGGATTCATGTTAAACTTTTGATTTAGGTTGTTTAATATGTTGTGTTATCATTCTTAGTTAAATTCTATGTTTCATTTTGGGTGGAAAGTAGTTTTTGGGTTGTTTTCCGGAAAATTTTGGAATATGTTTCACCAAGAACACAATGAACAAGAAAAATCTGGAAATTTTAAGTACGATTATGTACTGTTCATGATTTCTGGGACACGTGGAGGCCGAATTGGGAAAAGTGTATAACTATAAAGTGGTAGCGCTCGGAATTCTCTTAAAGTTTCATATATCAAATGTCTCAATTGGAGTTTGGAGTAAGGAGTTACAGTCAAAATACCAAAACTGTTCACAACCGGGCAAACTGTTTCGGGAATGTTTTTGGACAGACCTTTTTCCGAGTCTGTCTGGAATTCTTGATAGCTTAGATTAACTCGAGACATTTACAGTGACGTAGCCTAAAGTCTTAGCTAAATTTAGGCAAAAGAACGGACATATTCCGATAGTTAAATCTTCGTAGATTGCAATTTTCGTAAATTGTGACAAATTGGATACACCACTTTCTTTTGTGTGTTTATCCTATTTAAGACATGTTTTAGACTTTGTATTTAGCATAAAAGTTGTTCCTAATGTCTTGAAGTATGATTCTATTAAATTTCATGAATTTTGAATAGATGTTGGCATGTCTTTTGTTAGACTTATAAACTAATGAGTCGTGTTAGTGTTTCTACCGACAATATTACGACAAACATGTTAGTAGTCATGGGCTGTGTAATGTGACACATGTGTGGTTAGGTATCTTCAATCGTGGTCATGTGTTGTGGTTGAGGCATGTGTATGTGGTTATGTGTCGTGGTGGTGACATGCGTGTGTTCTTGCATCGAATTAGCAATTTTTGTTGGATAAGTATTCTTGTGATGTTGACGGTGGAAGTCCGTGATGTGGCATAAGGATCTACGTGACTCTGAATTTTGTGTATGGACCGTGAGATAGGGATCTCTTACCTCTCTTATGCATGTATGACTTGTTTTTGGTGATTTGTGAGCTTGGGTGTTGGATTAGAACTTGAAAAATGGAAGTTTGAGAAAATCTAAAGAAAAAGCGCATTTTCGGATAGTGCATTCTATTACCGGTAATAGTGTCTTTATTACCAGTAATACAGTGTAAACTTTTTGGGCATTTTTGGGCAGTGCATTCTATTACCGCTAATTTAGTGTTTCTTTTTGGGCAGTGTTCTGTATTACAAGTAATAGCGTCTGTATTACCGGTAATAGCATCTGTATTACTGGTAATTTAGTGCTTCTTTTTGGGTAGCGTTCCGTATTACCGGTAATAGTGTATGTATTATCGGTAATTCTGTATTTCATTCTTATTGAAATTATTATTGCAAATTTGAGTTTTTGGCCTTCTTAGGTTGATGTTTACACCTATCCTTGGGTATATTTCAAGGATTCCTATTGCATGGTAACAATGCAATATGTTACAAATCTAAGATGATGATTATGGTGATGATTATGAGACATGTGCATTAATTGAGAGTTTAAGTTGATGAACTGAAATTGTTAGGTGACACGTGACATGCGTGGGTATTATGTGACACTTGACATGCGTGAGACACTTGAACGACATGATTTGTGAACTAGACTCCTTGAGAGAAATGCTAGGGAAATGATAGTAGACTCTTTCGGGAAGGCTAGGAAGGTATTGAACTAGACTCCCTGCCGGGAATACTAGAGGTGATTGTACTATACTCCTACGGGAATGCTAAGAAGGCCTTGAACTAGACTCCCCAAAAAGAAATGCTAAGAGTGATGAACTAGACTCCCCGAAGGGAATGCTACGAGTGATGAACTAGTCTCCTACGGGACTACTAGGTGTGAAAATGGAAACGCACGAGAACACGATTTATTGGGTTGGTAACCTACGGGGTGTGACAAATAGTTCTATAACAAACTTGTTGACGCTATTGACGTTATGACATGACATGGTTCATCTTTAGCCTTTAACTTGAATTCACTTACGATCTTGTTATTATTGGACATCTATGCTCACTTTTCATACCATATGTGATTCTTATGCATTAGGTGCCTGTTCGCTCATTTACTGTTTAAGTTGATGATTGATTTGAGACACGTGACATGCATTGACACTTGAACGATGCAAAAATTATTGGACTAGCCTCCTTTTGGAAATGTGCTAGGAAATGAACATTTTTGGACTAGCCTCATTTGGGAAAAGAGCTAGGAACACTATGGGACTAGCCTCCACCGCGAGACAAGTTAGGGAACTACGATTCAATACGTATCGGTAACTTTTTGATGGAACCCATGAGTCATGAAATGGCCACATGGTCTAACGGTTAATGAAATGTGTTATGGAATTATCGAATGTGCCATTATGCTCATTCTTGTGCCTCTTATACATTTTTGCTTGCGTTATCTCATGTTGCTCATGTTTCATACCATTTCTTTTCACACACATATAATATTGGTGATGTGTTGTGTCGGTCGTCAACGGTGACGTGTGTCCTACGTGTTGAATGGGAAGGTGTGCCGTGTATCCTTTGTGTGTGGGACAGGAGGATGTGACATCCAATTTGATGTGAGTTGCATAGGGAGCGTGTGTCGTATATGGTTTCTTATGTATTCAGCATAGACAAACCTTTTGCGAACTGTATACTTTTCTATTAAAGGAAAACCTATATCTTTTGATACGAGGCAGGTTTAATCATTTTCTGTTATCAATTGTTTAACATGTTATCCTATACGAGCTTCGGCTTATGTCCTGTTGTTAAAATTTCTTTTTCTTAGGTAAGGCTGTGGATCCTGTAGAGTTGATTCATTGGATTATGTTTTGTTAACTTCAGTCAGACATATATAGCTCAGTCATTTGTTAGGCATTGTGGCCTAGTACAGTTTAATGCAAAGTTTTTAATTTCAGGTTCAATGTAATAACAAATGCACATGGAGAGAAATTATTGTAATAAAACAGGATGTGTTGGCTAGTTATTCAATGGGAACACACCATGGTATTTAAGTTTTATTTTATTTTATTTCTTTTAATGATTTAATTACCCTCGAAGTTGGGGCGTGACAACTTTGTATCAGAGCATGGTTAGAATACCTAGAGTCCGTGGTATAGGGTCCTAGGTGATTACGTGCTTATGTGGAATTGTGTCCTAAAAGTATCGTGCCTTGTCTTCGGACGTCCATACGGTTGCTCGTGAAATTGGGTTAGAAGAGACACTTGATCTCTATGTCTTTTAGCTTGAGATTCAAGATAGTTAAATTGAAATTTGGTTGATATTCTTGCGGATACTTCTCGTTACGTGCTTACGTGTTATGGGGCTATGTGTTAGCGAGTGTTGTTGAGTTTGTTGTTGTCCTCATGTCTTATACTATCATGTCGCTGAGTTGACATCTTAGCGAGAGTAGAGACAAGAATGGTGTAGTAGTAGAAGTACCTAGACCAGTGTAGGCGGGTGACCTAGTGACGGTGATAGCTGAGGTTTTGTAGTATCTAGTTCAGTATCTGTTCAGGGTCTAGATGTTGAGTCATTAGATCCTGTAATGTTTGGGGATACACCTGTTGGTGGCATTGTGATTATTAGTCATGTGTGTCGGTAGTTTGAGGTTGTGATCGTCAACTGTGGTTTACCATTCGATCTAATAATACTTAATATAGTGGGTTTTGGTGTCATTTGATGTATGGTTGGTTGGTGTCTTATCGAGCTACTATAGATTGTGATCAAGGTAGAGTGATAGTTGTATTCTGAGTTGTGATTGTTCTCCTTTTGGGCGTGATCGTGGTGGTGTAGATACTATTGTTCGTGAGTTGTCCGTTCGTGAAGATGTTGGTTGGTTTTTATGTTTCGGATAGAAGAGGGTGGTGTGAGTCAAGATATTTTGCGACCTGTAGTGTGTGATTTTCCGAATGCATTTTCGGAGGATATAGAGGAATGAGTCATTGCATAAGTATTTGATTGTATATGGTTGAACTGAGTTACGATTAAGAACATGTATATTCTAATTGTTAGTTATGGTTCTCAAAGATGTAGTTTCTTTGACGTATAGTGTCAGGATATGGAGTTGTTGTGGATTTGTCCATAGATCATTGTTGGGTTGAATTGGGTGCGACCCAATTCATTTTAAGGTTGATGAGAATAATTATCTTTCGAGTTTGGCAAGTTGTTAGTGACATTTGTTTGGGAATTTTGCATGGTTAGTTGTGCCAATGACACATTTTACTTGGAAAGGAATCAAGTTCGAATGGAATGAAGCATGTAAGCCTTTGATTCAAGAGTTGAAGAATAGGTTGACCTCGGCACCAGTTTTAGTGATACCTGAATGAGGTTTGGGGTTATTTGGTATAGTGTAATGTATCTTATGACGGTTTGGAATGTGTGTCGATGCTAGATGGCTAAGATGTAGATTATGATTTTCCCATTAGAAAGATGATGCTGAGGCCCAGTTCGCGTATAGTACCATATGGAGTCAGGTGATTAGGTTACTGGATGGTGGATGATATTCGTATGATGAACGATCAGTAAATATTTTAGATACTCCGGATTGTATTTTGTGTGAGAAGATATTTTCATTGGCGTAGGTTTTGTGGTGTCGCCATGGGGTTGAGGAAGCCATTTGGGAATCGGAGTTTGAACTTCATTTGTAGTAACCGGAGTTGTGTTCTTCTTGAGTGGGTAAATTTCGGGGACGAAATTTGTTAAGGAGGAGAGGTTGTAAGGATCGTCCCCATTATGTATTTTATTTGGTATTTTAATTATTCTATTTATAGTGTATTGGGAGTTACATGGGTCATTTTGTTAATTCCGGTTGTTGAGGGCTAACTTATAGCATATTTGGACTTGAGGGGCTTGGAGTGTTATTTGACCAAAAACTCATACAAAAACTGATTTTTTTTTTATAGCCATGAGATTTTTATTGGTTGCTCTCTCTCTCCTCCTCTCTCCCGTACTCCCTCTTTACACCATTTTTTCCCTCTTTCAAATTTTTACAAATCGGAGGCCAACGGTTGAAAATTTCAAGAAACACAAAAGATAAATGATGATCTACACAATGACAGCTTCGAATCAAGCCCGGGATTGTTAGTCTTTGCAGAGTATTGGAGGAGATCGTTTTTCTTGGAGACTTTCTTGAAGTTGCAAATTTGAGGTAGGATTCATGTTAAACTTTTGATTTATGCTGTTTAATATGTTGTGTTATCGTTCTTAGTTAAATTCTATGTTTCATTTTGGGTGGAAAGTAGTTTTCGGGTTGTTTTTCGAAAAATTTTGGGATATGTTTCACCAAGAACACAACGAACAAGAAAAATCTGGAAATTTTAAGTACGATTCTGTATTGTTCATGATTTCTAGGACACGTGGAGGCCGATTGCGAAAAGTGTATAACAACAAAGTTGTACCTCTCGGAATGCTCTTAAAGTTTCATATATAAAACGTTTCACTCGGAGTTCGGAGTAAGGAGTTACGACCAAAATACCAAAACTATTCACAACCATGCAAACTGTTTCGGGACTATTTTTGGACAGACCTTTTCCCGAGTCTGTCTAGAATTATTGATAGCTTAGATTAACTTGAGACTTTTACAGTGACGTAGCCTAAAGTCTTAGCTAAATTTAGACACAAGAACGGACATATTCTGACGGCTAGATCTTCGTAGATTGCAATTTTCGTAAACTGTGACAAATTGGATACATCACTTTCTTGTGTGTGTTTATCCTATTTAAGACATGTTTTAGACTTTGTATTTAGCATAAACGTTGTTCCTAATGTCTTGAAGTATGATTCTATTAAATTTCATGAATTTTGAATAGATTTTGTAATATCTTTGTTAGACTTATAAACTAATGAGAATCAACAATGTTACGACAAACATGTTAGTAGTCGTGGGCAGTGTAATGTGACACATGTGTGGTTAGGTATCTTCAATCGTGGTCAAGTGTTGTGGTTGAGGCACGTTTATGTGGTTATGTGTCGTGGTGGTGACACGCGTGTGTTCTTGCATCGAATTAGCAATTTTTGTTGGATAAGTATTCTTGTGATGTTGACGGTGGAAGTCCGTGATGTGGGATAAGGATCTAAGTGACTCTGAATTTTGTGTATGAACCGTGAGATAGGGATCTCTTAATTCTCTTATGCGTGTATGACTTGTTTTTGGTGATTTGTGAACTTGGGTGTTGGTTTAGAACTTGAAAATTGAAAGTTTGAGAAAATCTATAGAAAACGCGTATTTTCGGATAGTGCATTCTATTACCGGTAATAGTGTCTCTATTACCGGTAATACAGTGTAAAATTTTCAGGCATTTTCGGACAGTGCATTCTATTACCGGTAATAGCGTCTGTATTATCGGTAATTCAGTGTTTCTTTTTAGGCAGTGTTCTGTATTACCGGTAATAGTGTCTGTATTACCGGTAATAGTGTCTGTATCCGGTAATGGCGTCTGTATTTCTGGTAATTCAGTGTTTCTTTTTGGGCAATGTTCTGTATTACCAGTAATAGTGTCTATATTACCAATAATAGTGCCTGTATTGCCGGTAATTCTGTACTTCATTCTTATTGAAATCATTATCACAAATTTGAGTTTTTGGACTTCTAAGGTTGATGTTTGCACCTATCCTTCGGCATATTTCTAGGATTCCTATTGCGTGGTAACAACAATATGTTACAAATCTAAGATGATGATTACGAGACATGTGCATTACTTGATAGTTTAAGTTGATGAACTAAAATTGTTAGGTGACATGTGACATGTGTGGGTGTTATGTGACACGTGACATGCGTGAGACACTTGACCAACTTGATGTGTGAACTAGACTCCTTGAGAGGAATGCTAGGGAAATGGTACTAGACTCCTTTGGGAATGCTAGGAAGGCATTGAACTAGACTCCCTGCCGGGAATGCTAGGGGTGATTGTACAAGACTCCTACGGGAATACTAGGAAGGCCTTGAACTAGACTCCCCAAAGGGAATGCTAAGAGTGATGAACTAGACTCCTCGAAGGGAATGCTAGGAGTGATGAACTAGTCTCCTACGGGACTACTAGGTGTGAAAATAAAAACGCACGAGAACACGATTTATTGGGTTGGTAACCTACGGGGTGTGACAAATAGTTCTATAACAAACTTGTTGACACCATTGACGTTATGACATGACATGGTTCATCTTTAGCCTTTAACTTGAATTCGCTTACGATCTCGTTATTATTGGACATCTATGTTCACTTTTCATACCGTATGAGATTCTTATTGAGTGCTTGTTCGCTCATTTGCTATTTAAGTTGACGATACTCTATGAGACACGATATGAATGAAGGATGATGATTGATTGATTTGAGACATGTGACATGCGTTGACACTTGAACGATGCGAGAATTATTGGACTAGCCTCCTTCGAGAAATGTGCTAGGAAATGAACATTGTTGGACTAACCTCCTTTGGGAGAAGAGCTAGGAACACTATGGGACTAGCCTCCACCGGGAGACAAGTTAAGGATCGCGAAATGGCCACATGGTCTAACGGTTAATGAAATGTCTTATGAAATTATCGAATGTGCCATTACGCTCATTCTTGTGCCTCTTGAACATTTTTGTTTGCGTTATCTCATGTTGCTCATGTATCATACCATTTCTTTCACACACATATAATATTGGTGATGTGTTGTGTCGGTCGTCAGCGATGACGTGTGTCCTACGTGTTGAATGGGAAGGTGTGTCGTGTATCCTTTGTGTGTGGAACAGGAGGATGTGACATCGAATTTGATGTGAGTTGCATAGGGAGAGTGTGTCGTATATGGTTTCTTATGTATTCAGCATAGACAAACATTTTGCGAACTATATACTTTTGTATTAAAGAAAAACCTATATCTTTTGATACGAGGCAGGTTTAATCATTTTTGTTATCAATTGTTTAACATGTTATCCTATACGAGCTTCGACTTATGTCCTGTTGTTAAAAAAAAAAAAATTTCAGGTAAGGCTGTGGATCCTGTAGAGTTGGGTCATTGGATTATGCTTTGTTAACTTCAGTTAGACATATATAGTTCAGTCATTTGTTAGGCATTGTGGCCTAGTACAGTTTAATGCAAATTTTTTAATTTGAGGTTCAATGTAATAACAAATTCACATTGAGAGGAATTGTTGTAATAAAACAGGATGTGTTGGCTAGTGGTATTTAAGTTTTATTTTATTTTATTTCTTTTAATGATTTAATCGTACCCTCGAAGTTGGGGCGTGACATACTGGCCACCATTGAAGAGAAGGATGTCAAGAGGTTCACTTGGGAAAATATTGTCTCCTGATTCGGCATCCCCTATGCCTTCATTCCAGACAATGGAGCTCAATTTGTGGGAGGTCTCTTCACCAAATTCTGTGCCAAACATAGGATCAAGTTCTACAACTCCACACCGTGCTATCCGTAGAGTAATGGGCAGGCTGAGGTGTCTAACAAGACAGTGGTGTCAGAGATCAAGAAGAGTTGTTGGTGGCGAAGGGGAGGTGGGCAGAAGAACTACCGGGTGTACTTTGGGCATATCAAACCATGCCAAGACGATCCACAAGACAGACTCTATTCGCCCTAGCATTCGGCATGGAGGTTGTCATGCCACTTGAAGCAAGATTTCCCACCATCCGAACCGAACATTTCAACGAAGATCAAAATAGGAAAGAAATTGCCAAGGACCTGGACTTGGTTTGAAGAAAAGCCTGACCGAGCTCGAATTCATCTTGCCATCTATCAGCAACAGGTGGCCGAAGGATACAATTAGGGGATTCGGCAATGAACATTTTGGCTAGATGATTTGGTATTGAGGAAAGTAGTTGCCAATCAAAAAAGAATTATGATGGAAAACTCGATCCAAATTGGGAAGGGTTGTATAAAATTACAGAGCAGATCGACACTGGGGCCTACCGATTGGAAGATATGTCCGGGAAACCCGTGCCAAACCCCTCGAATGCAATCAACCTTAGGAAATATTACCAGTAGTCATTTTTCTTTTATTTCCTTACAACGTCTTTTGTAGCAAGTGAAGGCACGTTTATCCAACAACAAAATGATATTTTTGAACATTTGCTGAACTTGTCAAACGCATGCCGAAACAAAAATGCTAAAGGTTAGGGTCCTTGACCAAAGCAGTCCTAGACCCACCCATGCCGATATATGATATCCTGAGCATTTATCAGCTCAATCTCACATTGGGTTTTGGCTTCATCAAACCTAGCGTTGTAGGCCATCGTCGCCACTTCTTTGTGCTTTTCCCTCAGCACTTCGACCTCCTTCTTAGCACTTCAGCCTCCTTTAGCAGGTTGTCGTTGGCACTCTGGAAGACATCTACATTGGAGGTCAACTGAGCCATCTCGTCCTTCAACTGGGCAATCCCCAGTTCCCTCTCCCTCCTCGATGCCTTCTCATCAGCCAACCACTTAACAGATCAGCTGGTGATCTTCATCATTTTAGAGAGGTGCTGGTCAAAGGCCGAGAGTGCCTAGATGGTCTAACAAAAACAAAAAACAGATGAGCGAATAAGAAATAGTCAAAGCAGATATTGTTGCCAAGTAAGACAAACAAAAAAACTCACCAAGATGGCATCCTTTAGGGCTGTTCGATAGAGGGGTTTGATGTTCATGAGCAATGCTTCAGTATCCTTAGGCAACGGGACTAAGCGAGCAAGGACGCGAGCCCATCATTGGCAACTGAGCTAGAGCTCATTACCCGCGTCTAACAAGAGTTCAGCGTAGGCCACCAGGGCTTGGTAGCTACAGGCCCAACCTGCCCTTCGCCTACATCAAATGTCATGGAGTGAACTGGGGAGACACGTCCTTCTTCTTCATCAATCGACTCCTCTCGAGGCCTCTTGTGGGTAGCGGGAGGAGATGCAGTCGGCGTTGTGGATCAAGACCATGTGATGGCCAATGGAGGGGAGGAGTTGAAGAAGCCGACGAAGCAACAAAATGGCCAGAGATTGGCTTGGTTGTTCAACGCTAGACAAACTCCATGCTTGGCTATGCGGTGTCGATTGGGATCTCTGTTCAGTCAAGATATTGAAGGAACCTACTAGAGGAAGCTCATTCAACTCTGCGATCCTTAAGCATGTGTTTGTAGTGGGGCTTGAACTCAAGGATTGTGGCAACATCCCATTGATCGATGGGAATTTAAAATGGTTGAAAATTCCAATTTGGGTAAGATTTGGTGTTCAGATGACTGATGGCATCCTTATCTGCAACAAATAAGTAAAATGTCAGGGCTGAGCAACAAGTATTATATTATTGACAGTGTTTGGAAACAGATGATACCTAAAACCCCTGGACATGGGGAATGGGGAATTCGTGTTCGCTAGGGCCAAACTCAAATTTGCCAGTAACCTCAAGCACGTCCCCGGCGTATTTATCCAAATTGAGCAGACCGATGATTAGAGACCGGAACTGAGGCAGACTCTAGAGGTGGTGTCTCTTTGACTTGGCATTCTTCGAGGCCAAATAGTGACAGAAGATATCGCAGAAATCAAAATCAAGATCATGCATCTCTTTTCGCCGAACGATCGACATAATGATCCTATAAAAGTTAATGGACACTTGGAAAGGAGAAAGGTTAAGCTCATAGAAGGCTCGCCGAAGCCACAGGTGAAGGGAGAACTGAACCCCCCTTTCGATGATGGCCATCATAGGGATATGAATGCAATCAGGCTGATAGTCAAGCATGACATTGATTGATAGGAGTGAAAGTTGCACGTCGTTAGGAATGTTCTATCTAATCTGAAATACTTGCCTGTTGGAGTAACATCTGAACCATTCTCAGAATTTGTTTCTCTTTGGTGACATGAGAAGACCTAGAAAAGATACAAGGGTTCAAAGGAATCAAAAATCAAGGATGAGAAGGCCGATGCCGAAGATGTTTGGCAGAAGTGTCGAACGAATAGAAAAGTGTCTGGGGCTTACAGAGTGATAGGACATGGTCACTACAAAAGGATCTAGATGGGACGTGCTCACCAAAAAAGTTGACGGGACAATTGCAAGGACACTATTCATACACGAATAGCACCAGAAAGGTTAGAATTAAGCATTTAGAGTGTTCTATGGACGAAAAACACAAGTTTATGCTTGGAATAACAAAAAAAACATAGAGATCAGTCCGAAAATACTACCTGGATAGCAGAAGATTCAACGAAAAGCTTGGAAAAACCTCCGGCGAGGGTTCTTGAGTAGCAAGGGAGATAGAGGAAGAAAATAAAATGAGAGAAAAAGTAATTTCTCTCCCCCGTCCCCTCATTGTATAGGTTTGAAACAAAGCGTCAAACGGCATGCGAGAAACGAAGCAACACGAAAATGGGTCGTTCAATGAATGACACATGGAGCAATCTAGCATGTTTGGCAATTAATGCTTTGAAACAACACGTGCGAAAGAGAAACAATGGCCTGACACACAACAAATCAGCAAGCAACACGTGTTCAAAACTATTGTAACTTTATGGATTCAGCCATTTGTATCAGCCAAGCGTCAGCTGAGCCGACGCTTGGCTGAGAGGCTATTGTGGAGGACCGAAATACATGCCCAACTCACCTTTGGTTAAATAAGAATTGGACTAGGCAGAGGAACATGGGTCGTGTCATCAGCGTGGGGCTTAGGCCGACGTATTGCTGAACGAGCCTTTTTTCTGGACAAGTCGGCATGATGACATTGGTCTGACTTCGGCATTATGGAGCTTTGGAAAATGAGAGCCAAACGAACTTATCACGAGAAAGATAAGGGCTTTCCCAAGTGACCGACCTATCGGCCTGTCGTTGGTTAAGGCAGTGGAAACTTTTTGGAATAGTGGCAGGTCCCAAATCAAAAAGTGCAAGTATGGCAGCAGCCGAATTTGGGAATAGACCAAGATTGGAAGATTTTCTAGTTTGGAAATATTGTGATTTGATATTAGCAAACAAGGGAAGATTCCTTAGACATTGTGTAACTAAATATTACACCCAACGACTATAAATAAGAGATCATAGGCCATTAATCAGGTACGCTATCATTGGTTGTGCAATTACTATTGTGTTTTGATCTCTCAGTGTTCTGACTTTACCATCGGAGTGCCATTAGGTTGGAAACAACCTGTTGGCGCTGGTTGGGTTATTCATTGCGCAAGCTATTGGAGCGATTCAGATGGAAGAATATTCACAACCCCCACTGCAATACTTGTAAGTAAATCCTCTTGAAGATATCGGTGAGGCTTGTACGTACATTGGATACTCAATGTATTGATATAAACCCATTGGCTTATGTAAAATTGTTGTTACAGAACTGAGTAAATTCAAAACCTTGGGTGTATTTTTGTTTGTTTGAACCTAATTTTATTTTCTTGTGTTAATCTAATAAAATTTTGTTCAACCAAAGATCCAATCAAATTCCTTTTTACGGATTAAAAGTTTGCTACATCTTTTGGTCTGTGTAGTATGACACCTGGTCTCAATTGAGACCATTTTTGGGTTGAGCCAATAAACGAAAATCTCTATTTCATTTTTGGCTACTCAGTGGAACTATCACATACATCATCACTAGATTTTGTTAAGTAATTGAACGATTCATCAAGACCCAATTTGGCCAACTCCAAGTCTCCAATATGGATTTGTGGTATCTAGAACCTTGATGTACTATTATAGGTTAAGGAATCGGCGAAGCTAGAACACAAGAGCTTTTGAAGAGGCTGCCACTTTTCTCGCATGGCTAAGCCTTCAGTTCAACCTATTAAGCAAGACTCTATATTACCATATTTAAACCAAATCAATGTGCAATTCACTAAGTATACAATTATAGCACATATTTATTGTAGTAGTAGAATCTTTGGTCAGTTGTATTGGGAGAGAATTGAGCATTGATTTTAGTAATGGCAAGTGTATCAAGTCGTATAAATTCAATATTAGGGTGACATATATTTTGACCTATCGAAACATAGCTTCATAATAGCTAATTGGGACGTATGGATTAGGTAATTGGCCGTTCTTTCGTGATCCCGTAGGTAGTGAATGGCTATGAGGTAGTATGTTTGCAAATTTGAATGATATGCATGTCGTTTTTAATTTCATCAGTAGTGAGCGTTTTCATGAACTTGTAATTGGTGTTAAGAATTTGGACCATGCTTTGCTAGCACTTATTGTTCGGACACAACAAAAGACAGAACAATAAACAATTGCACAATTAAAAGAATATGACACACAAATTCACTTGATTCTGAGTTAAGCAAATGATTTAATCGTACGCTCACGGGTTATTCGTGAGTTTTACTGTGATAAGAGAAAATTAGGGTTACAATTCAAGTGCCCTGTAGCATTATATTTATAGCTACGAATGAGCCCAATACAAAAATGCCAAAAAAATGATGCTCTCTGGAACGACGCGCTTTGTCAGGACGCACATGCTCCATCTGAACGCCAAAAAATCATGTTCTCTGGAAAAAAACCTCAGGCCATCCGTCTGAACTCGGATGGCTTCCGTGCAGTCGCTGTCTGGTAACCATTCGGATGCCAAAATCTTGTCTAGAGGCCTATTCCAAAAGTAGAGTCTTCACGTAGCAATTCTTCCACTTGAAGACTGATCCAAAACTTGCACTCCGAACATCATCATATCATCATAGCAAACCCCCACAATAATGGTCTCCACCTTCTCAAGCTTGGAGACCAACTAAAGTTGCACATAGCTTCAGTTTGTCAACAGTCACTCCCTTTGTCAACATATCCGTTCGATTCTCAGCACCACAAATCTTCTCCAGCATCAACTATACATTGTCAAGAAGAGACAAATAAAGTCATACCTCAATTATGTGTGCTTCATTCTGGAATGAAATGCGGGATTCTTAACAAGAAATATGACACTCTAACTATCATTGTGCAAAAAACCTTTTTCAATCATCCTCCCCAACTCATCTAGAAACTCATGTAACCAAATCATCTCCTTTTTAGCATCTATGGCCGCTACGTACTCTATTTTTTTAGTAGAGAGAAAAGCTATTTTTTGCAACTTAGAGGCCCAACAAATAGTTGAACTGCCAAGAGTGCAAACAAATCCAATTGTACTTTTCTAGCTGTCAAAATCACTTGTCAAATTAGCATCCACTTATCCTTAAAACATTGGGCTTGTCCCCTGTGAAACAAAGTGAGAGACATCTATAGAACCCCTCAAATACCTCATAATCCACTTCACTGCTTCCTAATGCTGCTTTTTCGGATTACTGATATATCTACTAGCAACTCCCACTACATGCCAATGTCAGGTCGAGTGCAAATCATAGCATACATAAGACTCCTAATTGCAGATACATAAGGAACTCTACGCATATAAGTCTTCTCCCCCTCTTTCTTTGGCGATTGATCATTGGATAGGTTTAAATGGCTAGCCAAGGGGTGTGCTAAGAGGTTTTGCATTAACCACGTTGAACCTCTTTCGAACCTTCTTTACATACTCTAGTCTCGTCCCCTGTGAAACAAAGTGAGACATTTGTCGAACCCATCAAATACCTTATAATCCACTTCACTGCTTCCTAATGCTCCTTTTTTGGATTACTAATATATCTACTAGCAACTACCACTACATGCACTATGTCAGGTTGAGTGCAAACCATAGCATACATAAGACTCCCAATTGCAGATACATAAGGAACTCTACGCATATAAGTCTTCTCCCCCTCTTTCTTTGGCAATTGATCCTTGGATAGGTTTAAATGGCTAGCCAAGGGGTGTGCTCAGAGGTTTTGCATTAATCGTGTTGAACCTCTTTCGAACCTTCTTTACATACTCTGCCTGTGATAGTTTCAGTATTTTATTGGCCCTGTTTCAGACAATTCCTATCCTAAGGGTTTACACTGCCGCTCCCAAATCCTTCATAGCAAACTATTCTGACAACATCTTTTTCAAATTATTGATCTCTTCAATGCATGACCCTGCAACAAGTATGTCATCAACATATAACAACAAAATAATATAAGATTTGTCAAAATTCTTCACATAACAACAATGATCAATGTGTAGTGTTGCAAATCCATTACTACACATGAAACTGTCAAACTTCTTGTACCATTGCGTCGGAGCTTGTTTCAAACCCTACAAGCTCTTAGTCAGTTGGCAAACCTGCTTCTCCTTGCCCTGTACTATGAATTTCGATGGTTGATGCATGTAAATTGTTTTCTCCAAATTACCATGAAGGAAAGTAGTCTTGACATCTAACTGCTCAAGATGTAAATTGTTAGCAGCCACAATTTCTAGTATCAGTCTAATTGTTGTCAATTTCACCACTAGAGAAAAGATATCTATTAGTCAATACATTCCTTCTATTAAAACCTCTTGACAACCAATCTTGCATTGTAGTGCTTGCTACCATTGTGCTCTTCTTTGATCCTATAAACGCACTTGTTATGCAAAGCTTTCTTATCAGTTAACAAATATATCGACTTCCAAGTCTGATTTATCTATAAGGAATTCATTTCATCTTTCATGGCCAACTCCACTTGATTGAACTCTCATTCTACAAAGCTTCCTCATAAATTTTCGGTTCACCATTATCAGTGAGTAATAAATAAAATAAGGATGGCGAGAAACATTGTGGCACCCTAATATTCCTGGAAGATTTTTTTATAACAGTTGTTACCGTAGTTTGTTCTATATGAGAATCAACATTCTCCTCGTCTTTCTAGCCCCTATCCTCCACTAAGCTTTTGACAAAACTCGCCTAGATCCATAATTTTTGGTTTCTCAACTTGTTGCATAGCATCAACAAACTTTGCCTTTGATTGATCCTTGTACATAAACTACTCATTTAATATCACACTCTAAATTCTAATAATTTTCCAGTTTTGATCATCACAAAATCGATAGCCAAAAGCCTCGTCACCCTAACCAATAAAAAATATTTATTAGACTTGACTTTTAATTTATTGCAAGCTTTAGAACCAATGTGAACATAAGAAACATAGACAAAAACTTTTAGAAACACAAAATTGACCTTCTTTTCACTCTAAACCTCCTCTGGTATCCTGAAATCTAATAGAACCAATGGTCCTCGATTTATCTGGTAGTGCTTACCACATTAGCCTAAAAATATTATGGTAACCCAGCATGCAGATGCATGCTTCTTGCTCTCTCATTCGAGGTCTTGTTTATGTACTCAGCCACCCCATTCTACTGTGGTGTCCTTGGAATTATTTTTTGAATCCTCCACCAATGTACCCCCCTTCTATTATCTAACCTCACGTACTTAAGCCTTAGGGTTGTTTCATTCTCTACCATGGCCCTCCACTTCTTGAAAGTCTTAAAAGTATTTGATTTATTTTTTACAAAATAAAAACATACCTTTTTGCTAGAGTTGCTAATGAAACTAATGTAGTACCTTGAACCTCCAAGGGATGCAACCGGAAAAGGCCCCCAAAAATTTGTGTGTGCCCCCACAAATTTGTGTGACCTTGACGTTCTGTTGCTCTTCAAGAAACTTACCATTTTCTGCTTTCTAAAAAACCAGCCCTCACACATGTGAAATTGAACAAACTTCAACTTCGGAAATTTTTCATTGGACAAAAGTGTCACACCCACACTTCAAGGGCATGAAACGAGCAATAGTAACACAATAAATCTCAACAAAATATCTCCATTAAAAGTCATTGAAACATTTCTCTAACAAAACAAATAGTCAACTACGGCTCACGATGCCCAAACAAATAATCAACATCTGGAACAAGAAAATAACTCACACAAAGTAAATACAAACTATCATGCTCCAACTATCTTTGAATTTGAGATCTAAGTCCTTGATTCAACTTCTTTACCTGTAAATGTTAATTTATAGAAAAACATAAGTCAGACCTTGAGTAAAAAATCATATTGTACCAACAATATATTGATTAAATCATACTCACATCAATAGCGTAGTATAGACAATGGAAAATAATAACTGAAAGAACTAACAACATCATGCTCAACATGCGACTCATGCAAGCATTTAACTATCACCCACCTTAGACCATACCTATGACCAATGGGCACCAAGTACTAATTTAACGATCTTTCACTACAGGCATACCCCAATAATGGCACCATGCCTTAGAGTTCACGGGCTACCGCCGACCGTCGGGACATCTCGAACCTGGTAATATTTTAAACGGACTTTCACCAACGGAATTAAAAAGACAACAATCCAATATATTTACCATCAATGCATGATCATATGAACCCTCAACATACAGTTCCAAACCTGAACAGTAAGCATAAAAGGATTGGGAAATAGGCCATTTAAAAAAATATTTTTTTGTTTTTCGGGAGGTTGGCGGCTCGAGCACCAAAAACATGTCCTTAGACCAAAACAAAACAATACAAATTTAAGGAACTCGCTCGAGTGACCTAGTCAAATTTATTGATTTTGTTTTAGTCGAACAGAAAATGAACATGCTTTCATTTCTTTGACCTAACTGTCCAAAACTCCATAAAAACATCACAAAACATCCATGACTCTATTACATTCATATCTAATTCATATGTATGTGATACAAACATGATCTAAACAATATCGCAATAGGAATCAACATGAAATCCTACCTTATTCAAGAATATCAATAAAAAACGCTGCTAAGTTGAGAAAACCCTCGAATCCTCCAAGTATTTGGCTATTCTTGGTCTTTATTTGAAACTCTCGACATCGGCAACAATCTTCCGGCTAGAGGCTTCACAATATTTCTTTGTCTACTAGCCCGTTAGCCCTCCTCTACCAAAATTAGGGTTTTGAGATTTAATAAAAAGTTGTCTAATTTTTCTAAAAAACTTATTTTAGGATTTTTCAAATTCTTAAATACTCATTTAATGGTTAATCGTACTAATCCCCTTCTAGTTCTGACAAGTTCACATTAGGCCCAAAACTTAAAATCCTTGCAAACAGGCCACAATTATACAATTAAACTAAAACCACTGAATTTTAACTAAATTAAAAACATAAATAATCAAGGCTCGGACCGCATATCTTCACAAAAAGTACCTTCATCCCCTTTTTACTCACGTGACCTACCCCATGGTGCTATAGATTCGCATCATCCCCAGCATCGACAACTAAAACTGTATCCCTTGGACTCATCGTCATGTATAATGTGTCAGTTTGGACTCCACAAGCCACAATCAATACTCCCTTAGTACTCTACCATTGACCACTAGTGAATGTAACCGAAAATCCCGTAGTATCAAGTTGTCCTACAGAAATTAAATTACTCATCAACTTAGGCACATGTTGAACTTTCTATAACAACCATGAAGATTTATTTGGCAGTTCAATATCTCTCATGCATACTCACAATCTCTAATATTGCCCCTTCGACCAAATACACCTTCTAAAAATTACCAATAATATAGTTCTCGATAATCTCTCAGTGTGCAGTGGTAGGAAAAGAAGCTCATGAGTCTAACACCCAAGAGCCGATTAGACTATCAATTGAAACAAGCAAAGAATCCTGAATATCTTCTACAACTTCATTAGCAAAAAAAATTTTGTTTTGTTTCTTTAGTTCTGTACAGGCCATTTTCTAGTGACCAATCTTATCACAATTTCAACACTCATCTTGGTATTTTCCCTATTGTTGTATTGACCCAGATTGACCTCTACCATTCCTTGATTTTGATATTCCCATGTTATTTTTTTTCTTAAAGTTCCAATCTCTACGTTCGATATTGAAACCAGGATTCGAGCTCGAGGTATATGATTGACTTGCATCTTTCCTACGTACCTCCTCACTCAAAATTAAATCTCGAATATCATTATATTTGAGTTTGTTTTTCCCAGTAGAATTGCTTACCACCATTCTCATAGATTTCTATCTATTGGGTAGTGAGACCAATACAATTAATGCACGTATCTCATCATCAAAACCAATAAAAGCCAATGACAGATGATTCAGATTAAACATTTTTTTCACCAAATGCACTTTGTTGTTAGCTAAAGGTTTCTTATACATACTCGACAAAATTACCATCAAACCTCGAGTAGTCGTCTCCTTCACAACATTTTGCATAACTGATCTAGATAGATTCAATCAAACAATCCCTAACACGTGCCGATTTAGGATTTTTCACTCATCATCCTTTATCGTTTCTGGCTTTGAACTATCAAAGGGTTAATTCAACCCCTTACCGTATAGATAATTCTTGATCTACATCTTCCAATACCTGAAATCGTTGTTATCAAACTTCTTGATCTCCGCGATTGCCATTGCATTTCCTTATCTCTTGCCACTGATTCCTCTTGAACCTAAGGAGCTTCGCTACTAGTTGTTAAGCCACAACGAAAACAAGGACAATAAACAATCGCACAATCAAAAGACACGATACACAGATTTACATGGTTCTGAGTTAAGCAAATCGTTTAATCATATGTCCAAGGTTTGTTGCAGAGGTTCATTATGATGCGGGAAAATTTGGATAACGATTCGAGTTTCCTATAGCTTCATATTCATAGCTACAAATGAGCCCAATACAAAAAGACCTAAAAATGGGTAACACCTAATTTCTGACGCCGCACTTCGACGGGACACACATGTCCCGTCTGGACACCAAAAAATCCTATCCTCTAGAAAAAATCTTGGACCACCCGTCCAGATGCAAATGGCTCTCGTTCGGTTCTCGTCCCGATGCTGAAATCCCTTTCGGACGCCCGTTCCAAAAGCAGTCTTCACATAACACTTTTCCATTTTTATATTCCTGCAAACTTGATGTGCACGATACCAAAGACATAGAACCAACCAAGGACCAAGAGTTGTTATTTCACTATGAATTTTACCTAGTTTGTACCTTGGTGAGGGTTATTTGGGTTGTAGGCATTGTAAAGGTTGTTGTGATGTTCTGAACTCTCTAAAGCATGAAGAATACCCTCCACGGTAATATTATATATATATAAGTCATACGATGCGTAGAAGGAAATTTTTGTAATTAATAATAAAGAAGTTAACATAGTTACATGACCAAAAAATATGAGTGGTTTTTCTTATTCGTTAGCTTAATTGTATAAAATTCATAAAATCATCTTATTTTAAAGTAGTACCATCCTTTTATTAAGGAAAATTTTTACTTAGATGTATGATAATTACAGACACAGATCCCCTACGATTTCTAGAATTATTCTTATACATCTCCTCTCTGATTTAGTTGTCTGTTGCACTTACCTCCCCTACTGTTAGGCTATGGTCACTAATGTCAACACAAAAAAAATACTAAAGAGACAATTTTACCACTTTGGTTAATCCATCTCTCTCTCTCTCTCTCTCTCTCTCTGGTAAAACAACTTTTTGTTACAGTTGTTATTTTTAATATTTTTTGTTTGTCCTAAACTTTTAAAAAAGTTGATTTATTTATTTATTTTATTTCAATTGTTCATGTTGAGATGAGGTAAAAAAAAAAAACTTACATAAATGAGTTAAAAAAACAAGTAAAGGTGGACAAATTAACGACGAGTGAAAGATTAGTCAGTCGATGTGAAATTTAATTATCAAAATCACTTTTTTCATCTCAACAAGTGAGAAAAATTAAATAAATACAAAATTTAAATTCTCTTTATTTTTAATTTAAAAAAATAAATGTCTGGCTATGTTAGTCAGAAAAAAGTAGCAAAACTGTTATGACGAAAACTAATAATGGTATCACTAAAAAAGTCAAATCGGCATATTTATTATTTTCATAACTAGATTTCTCAAACAAATAGATATAACACCTATATTAATTAGTTTTACAAACCAGCTACACGAAAAACAAACACCTGATTCTACTTTCACCATTTTAAAATAATTTGATTATTCTAAAAATTAAACTGTGAAAGGTGTTGTAATGTTACAAAATCCACTAAAATCGCGAAACTTTTTGTGCTTGAGAATTTTTAACTTTTTTTTATCCACTGCAAACAATAATTATATAAAAAATTAATTTTTAACTAAAATAGAAGTTTTTTTTATCCTAAAACGGTGAATAAATAAAAAACAAATCAAATTGTTGCCCTAAATTGTTAACTCTTCTAAGTAAAACACTTTTTTAACTTTTCTAAACCTATATCGGTGAATAAGTTTAATTTTTAACTTTTCTCAATAATGTTACAAACTTTTGTTCAATTAGGAAAGGGAAAATTAAAAATAAGAAAATACTGATGAAAAACCAAAATAGGAAAATCCAATGAACCCAAAAGTGACCAAAAAAATTAGAAAAAAATAATAATTAGTGAGAAGTTCAGTTATTTTCATTGTAAGATTATTTAAGTTAGTGAGAACTTACTTATTAATAAGGATACTAAAAAATCAGTCTTAAAAAGTAACATAAAAATTAAACAGGGAGGTCATGAGTGCAATTACACATGCAATTTTTTTGAGAGGAAATATAATTTCCGTTCACTGAAATTACTGAGAGGGGAGGTATTTATAATTTCAGAAACTACATAGATGTATTTGTCAGCTACCCCATAGGAGACGTACTAACCTAAAATTCTATAACATTTTCCTTCAACTTATATGCATCCTTGTGCTCTTGATTATATAATGTTTGAAAACCGAATGCAATAATGGTCAAATAATTGAAAATATTCACTAAATCGACATTTGAAGTCCTAACATTGTGGAAGCCTCAAATCCCAGTAGTTTTAGTTAAAAAAAAGAAAAGAAAAAGGGAGATAATATGATCATAACCTTAACAACTTTAAGAAAAATTACTTACTCTTTGTCTTGGATTAGTTTTGTTGGATGTTATAATTAATTAGATCATTTTACTTTTCTGTGTTCAACTTGATTATCTTAATTATATTTCTAAATTGAATGGGATGAAAAAACTCATCAAATGTTCATGTAATGCAATCCTTGAGTTTGGATTGTGACAATTTCAATGACTAGTTAGCGATATAATTAATTGAACGGTGACAGATGATTAAGTTATATATTGCGAACCCTATATATAAATAATGTATTCGCTTTTATACACATTGAGAGTACTGAGAGATGTCAATTTTGGTTTTTTAGGTTTTCTAACTGGAATAAGCACTTGAATCTTTTAGGGTGATGGAAGACCAAGAGACCAAGTGGATGTGATAAACAGGAAAATAGTTTTTTGGGGTTTCATAGAATTTTTGTCAAATTTTCACTTTCATATCAAGCTATTAATTTTCTTACCGACAAGTATATTGTTTATGTTATTGGTATGATACGTATTAGTAGTACTTGTATGTTTCAACGTACCATTTTTTATTTATCACTATAACAAATTATATACTTTTCAAATAACGTCATTCCCATCAAATTATATTAAACATAAAAAATAAAGCATTAGAGCTTTTAAATTAATTACAAACAACAAGCTATAAGATTTAATAATTTTTAAAAGACAAAGTACATAATAGCACATAGTTAAAATGAGCAATCATAAAATTTTATTATCATAAAAAGGCTTCAAACATAATTATTAGTAATAAAAATATTTTTGTATCAAAATTAACATTATATGTGCTCATTTTGAGAGTAGTTATAACAAAATAAATGTAAAAATAGTAATAAAAAATTATATTGGTCGAGATCTATAAAAAGTTCGACACGTTCGGTACATTGGGTATTGCCCGGGATTTCGTATGTTGCACAACAATTAGTGCTCCGATTGTTTCTGGTACATTATGTATCGATATCGGTACGAGATTCATGATATTGTTTGATATGGAGTTAGGGGTGTGTAAGTGTAGAGTTTCGATTTTTAGGGGGGGCCAAACTGATAAATTTTCCAAGCCTGCTAGACCGCAATAACAAACCGCTTAAGATATTTGAAAAGTTGATCCGGTTCGGAAAAAAACGCTCAAAAACCAACAAACATGGCTGTGAGATATCAGTCCACATATCTCATCCGAAGTTCTTCGAGAATTCAGAATTCGATTGCTCCATTGAATTGTTGAATCCCGTAAATGGCCATACAATCCCAGATATTTACAGGTCTGCCAGTGTCACCACCTTCTTCTTCTGCTTCTGCTACTACTCTCTGTACAGTGGAAAGATCTCTCAAGACATCATTTTTCAATGGTGGAGGTACTCTCTTATTTTGTACCACTGTGTGGGTTGTTCGTTGTCTCCAATTTTCTTCTAATTTGACTTAGCCTTATTTGGTTGCTGAGAAAATGGAGGAAAAGTAAGGACCAAGAAGTATGAATCTTACACAAGATACTGATACAATTAATCATTGGATATTGAATGTTGTTATCTTTGAAGATTTGATTTGTGTGCTCTCCTGCATTTATGACCGACCAAACAACTGATTTTTGGAGCTGTGGGTAGAAAGTACGCATTTTGTGCCGCTTTATGGTCTCTTGAAGTTCTTTTATCTGTTCGTACCATGAATGAGAAATTGGGTTTGTTGGAGTTTGGGTTCTGCTGTTATCTAGATGGTAGAAACTATTTGAGCTTCATGTTGGTGTTTTTTCTTGCTCGTGTCCCCTTGTTTGGTTGCTGAGAAAATAGAGGAAAAGAAAGGACCAAGATATATGAAGCTTTGGTCACAAATATTTCACAGATGGGTGGTGAGTTTTTTGGGCGGTCTCAAACAATGATTAGATTTATAATCATAAAAGGCTTAACTCCTGTGGTTCCTGCATTTAATTGTGAACCAAACAACGAATTTGTATATTTGTGTGTGTGGCCTTTCTTTTAGAAATATTTTAACCTAGGGATACTGTAAATTCGAAAAAAAGGAAATTACCTTAAACTTGTTTTTTTAGACAAAGGTGTACTTGCAAATTACTAAACCGAAAAAAGAAAGAAGGAAAGAAAGGGCATATGGCAGAAGGCAAGCAAGTCAGTTGACCACATGAGCACAAGCAATGAAAGGAGACAATAAAGTGCTCTTAATATGAGCTATGGACGCATGTAATAGAAAAGAGCACGGAAACAATCCATGTGAGTTACTCAGAGAGTAAAAGGAAAACAATCCTGATCAAGAAGATGCAAAATAATTAGAGATTTTTAGTTGCCTGAACTTCTGCAGAATGCAATATTTTCTGGTTTCTGTCTGTACCTTTTGAGAAAAATTGAAATGGGTGTAGTAGTGTCTTGGGATGCCAGATGCTTGATCTTACTTTCTAACTTTTACTTGAGAAAAGTATTCCTTAGCGAATGTATGTCCCTACACATGCGTGCATCTTCCATTCCCGATTTGTTCCCTTTTTAGTAAAATATTGATTTTACTTATGGTAGGTGCTTTTAAGGTTGCGCGGGTAAAGCTTCCTCCCTCCAATATCCGCCGTAGAAAAAGAGGGAATGCTCTTGTCACTCAGATGAGCCTTTTTGATCGATTTGCTAGGGTTGCGAAGGTGAGATTCCGTGAAACATTCACTTGCAATCCTAGTTGAGGAGTTAAATGTATGATCTCTGAGTTGAAAAACTTTTAGGTAGCGTATGGTTCACTAGAATGAAGCTAGAATAGAATGGTCATTCTCTTGAATGCTGATTCTAGCATCTAGTTGCTAAAGAATGCAGGTTAAAAAGGTAATACTATTCACCAATTTAAGTCAATGGCCATTCCATATGGAGGCCAAGGAATGACCACTCCATTTCAACAATCATTCCAGTAAAGCAAACACTATCTTGATGGTGCTTTCGTACAGAAAGAATTTAAGTTGTCTTTCTCTCATGGTTGCAGTCATATGCCAATGCACTCATAAGTACATTCGAAGATCCAGAGAAAATTTTAGACCAGACAGTGGTTGAGATGACCGATGACTTGACAAAAATGCGACAAGCCACAGCACAAGTATGCCTAATTCTCTCTTATGTTACTCTGCAATTTCTTCTTTATATCGGTAATTCTCCCACATTTAGTTTTTCTTTCTGTTGTTTTTCCTTATTTTTATCACCTGATAATGAAAGGTTTCGCGAACTTATTCTTCATCCCTGAATGCAATTTGATTTGCTAGTTTTAGGATCTTTTTTAACCACTTAAACCTCATCGTTTTCCCAAGGTATTGGCATCTCAAAAGCGGTTGGAAAATAAGTACAAAGCTGCGCAGCAAGCCTCTGAAGACTGGTAATAAGTTGAACGGAAGTCTTTTTTATTATGTAGGGGGGGTGTTTTCTTTTTCTTTTTCAGTTTCCCTCTTTTTTATTCAAAATATAGGTATCGGAAAGCACAATTTGCTCTTGGAAAGGGTGACGAGGATCTTGCACGTGAAGCTCTGAAGAGGCGTAAATCTTATGCTGTAAGTTGTCTTCATCCTTTGAAATCATGCTGGGTGCTTAAGCTGTTATGCACTTCCATTGCAAACTGTCAATGCAGTCCTAACACTGATCCAAGTGGTTACAGATAGAAAATAGGGTGAAAAGAAAAGAATGAAAGATCGAAAATAGTCTAATTTCTTTCTTTTTGTCTACATTAAATTACATTGGAAGAGCAACAAGGTTTCCAAAGAACTTGTACACCTTGGGTTCACAAAGATGCTAAGGGAGAACAAATCATTATAATTTTTGTGGAAAAAGATGACCTCTATGTTAGTTTTGATGGGTATTGGGTAGATAAGCCAGGAGTTTGAATGACACGTAAAGCAGAAAAAGAAACGAGATGACTGGAATGCAAGATGTTTGGAGGAATATTGCTCCTCTTCCTTGCGGGTTCTGCTAATAGTTTTTTCAACTGGGAAAAACGTTCACTCCGTCCCATCTATGGGTTCTGCTTTCGGCTTTTAGAAGCCTCATTTCTTATGTCATACTTCACATACTGCAAAACTCTGAGAATCAATTCCTCATCTTGCCATCGTCCTTAAAAGAACACATAAAATGGGACAAAGGGAGAGCTTCTTAAAGTGTAGCAAAATCTTTGCACCAAAACGATTGCAGGGTATGGAAATGTGAAATTTTCATCACGTTCATAAGTTAATTGTTTCAAGAGCTCGTAGATTAAAAGTACCAGTATGCCGGAAATGGAAGGCAAATGGTACAAATTGTGAATGCCACATTTGCATAGAGTAATATTAGAGTTGCAGCTCCTTCTTAAAGTGTCCACTTTATATGTTTTACAGGATAATGCTAGTGCTTTGAAAGCTCAATTGGATCAACAGAAGAATGTTGTCGACAATCTTGTCTCCAATACACGGGTATGCTGACGTATAGTTCTCGTGCACCATTGAGTTTCTACTGTCTGTTTGAATTAAGAAAAATCACGTTTGGAAATACAGGTGTGCTTCCCCTGCGTAGTAGTTCTATGTTTAGGTTTACTCTGACCTTCAATGAAACATTTGAGTAGGCAAATGGGAAGCCATGTTTCACATTATTTTTGCAGGCTCAGACCTCAACAAATTACATACACCGCTGTCTTTCTTCGTAAAAGTATATTCTTTAAGTGGATGCATAGATGCCTGTCACCAATATGGATTAAACTAATTTTGAGAACCAGAAAGAAGTAAGGAAGAAGCAGTGTATCCTGTTATAACTTTATTTTTTAGATACCACCAAACTGGAATGCATGGCGAAGACAATAAGGTCATAATTTTTTTTCTTATTGTTCTTTTTCTTGAAATTCATAAAAAAAACCAGCGAAATTGCCCATTCCGTGTGTCCTTCAAGCCTGAACAACTCAGGAATATATCAGTCTTTTGGATCTGTTTTGGCTAGTCCTTTTGTCTTTCTTTACTTTTTTGGTTTTGCTTACAAGTATACTCATTTGCACAATTTCCTATTAATGACTTGTTACAGTTTCATTCTATGATTCCCAACTTTGTGTAGAAATTGGAGAGCAAGATACAGGAGGCAAAGTCGAAGAAAGATACGCTGAAAGCACGAGCTCAATCTGCCAAGTTTGTCCTGACAGCTATTTATCATCCTGTTTCTCCTTTAGGAGTCCTTTAGGTCGCTTGTTACTCTTCGATAGTTCTAATGACCACTTTGTTGTTGCTTAAGGACTGCTACAAAAGTGAACGAGATGTTGGGGAATGTGAACACCAGTACTGCTCTTTCAGCTTTCGAGAAGATGGAAGAAAAGGGTGAGATGAATATCCAAGCTCTGTTTATCTTTTTGTCCTTTGAAGGAGATAAAATTTGAAGAAACTAACTCATCCTGAGCATGAAAACCTTATGAACTGCAGGCAAAATGTTGGTTATACATTTTAACGGAGTTAATAATGTATTTTGACCTTTTTCTTTGGAAGATTTTACGTTTAATATTCATCAAATCGAAACTTGTTTCCGGTTTCTTCAAAACGTTTCCTGTTTTTGTATTGATATTCTTGTTATAAGTTCCCTGTATCATGAAGTTGTTAATCTAGTTACTCCAAGTTTCTCTCAGCCATTGTTCCTATTTGGCATTCTAGCTCATCAAATACTTTAGTATTGATCAACATAAAGGCCAGCCTCCTTTAATAGCTAACTCAACACAACTTTTCCCATCATGCTGTTAGTTGCCTCTTTTTTCAAATTGTTTTTTCATGACTGCCTTGTGATTTCCATTGGTGCAGTTGTGTTTTTACAATACAATTGCATCATAAATCCGTCACATCCTGTGGAAAATACACTTTTTCAGAAAATATCATATGCTGGTAAATTATATAAATACTCTACGACCGGTTCCCGCAGAGTGGGTAGCAGGGCGAGAGGTTTTCTGTGTAATGAATGTGTTTTGGATTGGCATAGGTTGTTATGTTACAATTTACGGTGGTTCCTCCATGTTTATTATGGCTTTTCCGTGCTCATACAAATTGTAACTGCATTAACTTGTGTCAGTCACTTTGATTGTGCCATATTGTTTCAAATATCGGTGGTGTTTCTTCACGGGAAGTTTCTGTTTGAATAGTAATGGCTATGGAATCCCAAGCTGAAGCACTTGGCCAGTTAACTACTGATGATCTCGAGGAAAAGGTAGCTAATCTCTTCTTTTCAGTTCTCTTTGTCTGAATGTTTTTGCCATGATCTTCCCCTTCTGTTTGCGAGCACTTTCATTAGATAAACTCTTTTTAAGTTTGTATGTATCCTGGGGTATATGTATAGTTGTCAATAACTATTGTTTTCCTTGTCCTCCTTAATTAGTCTCAAAACAAACTTCGAGTCAGTTACTATAGTCAATAGTTCACATGGTGCTCACCTCTGCAGTTTGTGGACACCAACTTTGATGTAATAGTTCTTCCACAGGCGTGACATAGGGTTCGATTGACCATGCTTTGCTGTGAGCATAAAATGCATGTCGTTGAGATTTTCTGATGCCACAACAAATCGTTGCAGGCACAATGTAAACATTGTGGCCTATGGTTCTTTAATGCCTCACAAAAACATTCTCAATATTCGTTAATGCCTCACAGAAACATTCTTAATAGTTGTTTCGTCGATCTTGTAAGTATCATACTAGAATTGCATTAATCTAATCACTCTTTTTTGGGAAATAAAATACATCTAAGGGATATGAACTGATGGCGTCTTAAAAGTCCCCTTGAAGTCGTCCCAGCGCCGTGCCTAGACAATAAAGGCAAGGATTTTTTGGGACTCATCCACGGGCATTGATGGAATTTGGTTGCCCCCTTTCATTGTCTTTTGTTTGACTTGGACATAATTTCAAAGGACGAGTAGGGGATGGGGAGAGGTAGGCTTCCATCAAAGGAAATTGGACTTTCTGATGAAATCCTTTCTCCTTCTTTTTGTGGTTTGTTAATCATAAGGCAACAAACACACATAAGATGAGCGTATGGTTAGATCTAGTCTTGTGGCATTGCTTGGGCCAAATGACCAATTTTTTTTTTTTTTTGCATGCTTGTTGCTAACTTGTTTTGACCATCACTCGGATCAGCTTTGACTCACATTCTGAAATACTTTATTGACGGCTTTTTGGTTTCTGTTTAGCAAATTATTTGGATGAACTAATGAATCTCTGATTTTTTTTTTTTTTAAATAAATTAGGTAAAGTTTATGATTACATTGACCTTGAAGAAATACATACAGAATCACATGAATGAAAAGATTATACTTGTAAACAATACTACATTTATTATCGCAATTCGTGGCTTCAACCATGTGGATGCATTAGGTGAAGTAGCCCTTCTATTTTTAGTCTGAATTGAGTGAAATGCTGACCTCATCAAGAAACACTGACATCAACCGTTGTGCAATATAATTGTTTTGTCTAATCAGTGAGCTCCATAGTTTGTCACTTATGCTTTTGTGCTCGATTGATGAATTTTATGAATCCATCTATTTTTGGCAGTTTGCTTTACTAGAGAGTTCTTCTGTTGATGAGGATCTTGCAAGCTTGAAGAAAGAATTATCTGGTAGCTCAAACGTATGCATATCTAATCTGTTTAAATTGGATTGATCATTAGTTGGTGTAGACCTAGGTTGCGTGGATCTTTCTAAAGGTGTAAAATAAACGGTATTGGATACTCAACACTCGGATAAGGATATGGGATCAGTGTCTTGACATGTTTTTTTGGGCATTCACATAGCACATTTTGTGAATTGAATTTAGTGTCAACTATGCATAAAGCTCCTATACTACACATGCATAGCCCTGTGACACTTTGTAAACATCATTTAGTTTATAAAACAGAGCATGTATACTAAACGATATGAATATTTTGGCTTGTCTAGGTGTCCTTGAAATAAAATTGAATGCGACACCTAGATATATACCTGCAGCCGACACGAGTATATCTACTAGCAATCTAGAAGCATCGATGTTTGGCGTGGAATGCAATTACAAATCAAATGTCCTACAAAGGAATGGCAATCCCCGTTAGTTTTCATAGAAATGAGATCATTAACAAAGGAACTATGATACCGCTTTAATACCTAATTCAACGTTGTCTATTATTGTGTTTAATACTTTTAGGCAACATGGTTTATTATTCTTTATGCTTTTGGTGTATGTGCCGGTATGTTAGGAATTAATGTTTTCCATTTTCAACTCATTTCATGAAAATACTCATTGTCTTTGACAATAAACACTTATCCTAACATGATTTTTGCCATATAAATAGTGTTCAGGCGGAGCCTATCAAGGGGTGTAGTGTCCATATAAGATTGCCTCACTTTTGGAGTATCAACTGATTGTCATATTTGCTTTCTTTCTCTTGTCATACATTGCCGCAGAAACGAGAACTACCAGCTGGGAACACAGCTGTTTCAAGCAGAAACAAGGAGTTCCCGTTTCCAGATGCCCAGATTGAGAAAGAACTGAATGAGTTGAGACAAAAGTCAAAGGATTTTTGAATTTCATTATGCATATCTTGTTGATTTCTTAGCTTGAATTCGAACGCGGATTCATTTCAACGCACAGCAACACAAAATTTGTGTAGATAATAGATTAAAATGTAAAATAAGTGAACAGTTTTTGGGAGGGCATTCGGTTATTGTATACTTGTGGACACAAGATGATTAAGTCTGATAACGAGGCTTCATGACGTTGTAAGGACCACATTTTGCTCAACAGCGGAGGGAGTAATTGAATTATGAGGGTTGCTGAATTCTAAGAGACGAAATTTTTGTAGGATGATTTTTGAAATTAAATCCTTTCATTTGAGTTTTTATAGAATGATTTTGATAGATTTGAAGAATTAATGTTGAGATATTATTGTTTTCATATTATCTTACGACTCGTAAAATTATCATCAAACGGTATTGTTAGAGTATTAGTATCCCATATTGCTTAATTATGTAATGTAATATGTAGT
This sequence comes from Arbutus unedo, assembly GCA_014822125.1. Lineage (NCBI taxonomy): Eukaryota > Viridiplantae > Streptophyta > Magnoliopsida > Ericales > Ericaceae > Arbutus > Arbutus unedo. The sequence continues at coordinate 43,365 of JABCMJ010002646.1, forward strand.
TTCATAATATAAATAATATTAATCAGTGTTAGAGTTGGTAAACAAAAATCCTATACACTTTTTCCTCTCAAACTATATGATATCAGAGCGTATCAAAACCCTAAAATCAAACTAACTTGCTACCACCACTGCCACCTATGCTGTGCGCCGCCACTTGTCGCTCGTTGACGTTGCCACTCGTCACTCGTCGCCGCCACCACCCGCAGCTCGTCGCCATCACTGTTCCTATCGACGGCGTCGCGATTTGTGGGGCTGTCGGAGCTGTTGTTTTTTGATCTCTAGATCCTGTTTCTCTAGTTTGCATCGTCTGATCTCCAGATTTGTGGCTCTCTCTCTGATTTCCAGATCTTCTGACCACTATCTGCAGTTGTGGATCAATGTTTCCAATCACTGTATTTGTCCCCTGAAGGTATTGGTGATCTGATCTATGTGTCTGGTATTGGTTCCCTGTAGTTATGTCTCACTGGTCATTAGTGGTTTCAATCTGTTTACATGCACCATTATTTGGTAGATGATTATTGTTGCGGGTTGATGTGTGTTCCCAGTTGATGGTATTTACTATAGAGTTCACTATGTTGTGCTTGCTTTCTCCCTTTTAGTGATAGTTGTGTATTTGCTCAGTTGGTTGATATTTCATCACCACGATGTCTGCGGCAGATTCGGATATTGGTCCTGTCAGCCTGCGACCATTGTCCCGACTCATCTTTCTCAGTATCGAGATAGGCTATCTATTACTTCCACATCATTGACTGGAAGGAATTATGTCGTGTGTGCTAAAACAGTTGAGGTTTATTATTTGGGAGAGTCCCAATATCACTATTTGACCGATAACCCTCTCGACTCTGGATATTCTGTATGGGTCGTTGAGGACGCCCGCATTTGTTCTAAGTTGTGGAATAGTATGGAGAACCATATTGCTAGCTCTCTTATTTTCTTGCCCATGACTAAACAAGTATGGACCCAGGCTCAAGACATGTATTATGAAGTTAACAATTTTTGTTGCATGTATGATCTTCATCAGTCTTTCTTCTCTCTCTATAAGATGAGCTCAATATTTGTGAGCCACTTTCCGTTGATCTTCAGATTATGCGACGACAGCGTGAGCGCATGCAGGTTGCCCGATTTTTATCGGGTGTCACGTCTACCTATGACCTGGTTAGTAACCAGCTCTTGGGGTTTCGTGATCTACCTTCTTTCAGTGAGGTTTTTCATCGCCTCCGTTAGTCTACTATATCCGGACCTACATCATCTGCGCCTCTTGCTGACCGTTCCGCATTAGCTTCCAGTGTGTCTGGTGGTCCTTCTTTCATCCGTGGCCACGTTTCTAGCTCTCGAGGACGTGGTCGCGCCTCTAACTTTGGTGGTCGTGGTGGTTGTACGATTCGCAATTGTGGTCCTTACTTATGCACTTATTGTGGGGGTACTAATCATATTGTGGAGCACTGTTATGATCTTCATGGGTTCCCCTAAGCTCATCAGGTTGCTATTCCTCTCTATATTGAGCAGCTTCCTCCTATTGCTCCTAACTATGCGGTGACTATCTCTACGGAAGAATACCAACGCATTGTGTCCATTCAGTCTCCATCACTTGGCTTTATTTCATTCTCCACTGCTACGTTTACTTAGACTAGTCCCTCTGTTGCTTGTGTTGCCTCCTCTCTTGTCACGCCCTAATTTTTCATAAAACATAAATAATGGGAACCTGAACCTTAAGTACATTAA